>CALNHX010005668.1:0-102786 GCA_940337035.1 Agriotes lineatus | reverse complement strand
TTTCGTCTTTTAGGCTAAATTTGAGTATTTTTAATATTTTTTATCTTCATCAGTGTTATAGACTATTAACGAAATTAATTTTAGTATCGTTAAGAGCTTCATTACCGTACTGAGGGCACTGAGTGCGGTAATGGATAAATATTACCGCACTCTTTTTATATAAAAAAATACATTGAACCAGAATTTGCTGATGAAGATAAAATATTGAGCAATACACCTTTGCTTATGGCACTTAACGAGACTCGTTTGATTAACGCAAAACTCGGCTCACCGCCTCGTTTTGCCAATCAAACTCGTTGCGTTAAGATGCTCATAATCAAACTTGAATCGTTAATATCTACAAAAGAGGCTGAAAATCAAGTAAAATTTGTTAAAATATGGCTAAAATATTGAATTTTAAAAAAATCCTGCACGATTTAACCTCGAGTTAGAACTGGTATTAACAAACAGTAAAAAGGTCAAATATACCTAAGTATTCTTGTTCACAAGGTACTCTAATTAGACGGACCAAATCATGGGTGGCTTGTAAAAGTTCATGAGCCACCAAAGAACATAACCGTTACGCAAATCCTTGCTTAAGTTCACAACAACAAATGCTGGGTGTTTATCTACAAAGACGACGCGGTCTAAGCCGAAATTTAATTCTAATATCGACAATTCAAGTGACCGTGAAAGCCTCAAACATTATATAATTTGGTTTTAACTAGGTTGGTATTGCACTAAAGACCGTTTCAATTTAAAATAATTAAGATGGCAACCTAACCTCACTTCAAAAATAATAACAAGAAGCTTATGTACCAACACAATTCAATCTAGTGATAATGCTTGTAATAATTTCTACTATATTATTAAGTCATTTTTCTATTGGACCAATTCGTAAATATTAGCGGCCATTCCCTAAATTTCAAATTACAGCGTATTACTTTTGGGCGCGACCATTTTTACACACCAAAATTATATGAAAGGTTTTATGAAGCTGCATAACTTTTGTGAGGACAGCCACCGAAAGGAAGATTGGAAAATTAAGTGTAGTGAAGGTGCACCTTCGGATGGATGTAAACATTGTATCTCGAGAAGGACATAATCTATCAAGATGATTTTTGCGCCAGTTTGTGTGGAATATTAATGTAAAGAACTGAAAGTCTTTTGGACGGGATCTATCGCGTTTCTTTGAATAGAGAGTTTGAGCACTTCGACGTTAAACTTCCCGTTAACGATAAAGTCACATGACTAGTAACGATAAACTTTTACGGGAGGGTATCATTTTATAGAGTTTGAGCACAACAATAACAAACGGTATTTGAACATAACCTCACAATTTGGCAAATATTAAAAGGTTGTAGTATACTTCCTCAGTTTGTTAATTATTGGTAAGTAAATACAAGGAGCAGTAATTACCTAAATAACATAACTATTACAAGAAATTAGGCATCGTAACGCAACCTCACAAACCAACTTAGCGTTTACGGTAAACCTCTACGCTATTCGTGTTTAGCGTTACGGTATTTTCTGCGCCTGCGCAGTTGCCTTAAAATAGCGTTAGCGTATAACGTACCAGGTGCTCAAACTTTCTAATGTCTTTATCGATTTGTATTACCGTTATCAGTAATAGATGTTAGTAACTACGCTGTCGATATAGTCTAATGGAATTCACACTTGACTACCGACCCAGAGGTTGCGAGTTTCAATCTGGGTTCAGGAAATATTTTTAAAAAGTTATTCAAATAAGCGTACGCAAATTTCTACCCTTTCTCACCTTTAAATCTGAAATACCACATTATCGGCGGTCTCTGCCTCATTCGCACTCTCGGCTAAAGGTAGTTTTGATAAATCGCTGACTGATTGAAAGCACCATTTTAACAGACGTCGAATACTAAATTCATGTATCTTAAGGAGCGTGCGTCCCAAACAGCCCAAAAACCACCCCATTCCAACACTGTGCCGAAGTATCAATAAGGAGGAGCTTGCACCTTCTCATCTTGTTTAATAATATTAAATTGAAATGATCGTTTTGACGTAAATCTTGTGTTACATCGCTTACTGATGAAATGTATCAATAAAAATACCTAGTTAATGTAATATTTTAAAGTAAATGAGCATTCCCTACTCAAAGGCTATTAAATATTGCCGCATAATTCCGATCGACTGCCTGTAATGGTTTGTGAAAATACTCGTTTCTTGTCTTTCTATTCCTGATAGTTAAAAAATAGTATATACACGGCGGCAGATAACATTTCTCCCTCAGTGTATTTATAGCTATTGGGCTACAAACTTACACCTTGGGAAAAATCATGCGTTTTTCTCCCTTGGTGCATAACATACTAATATTCATTAATTTTTATCGATAGTTCTGACAGAGATATCAACGATTGCTTATTGCCAGAGAAACTTGTACGTATGCGAAGCAAGAATGCAATGTTCAGGAGTAATAAGCAAGATAGTCGGGAATCTGAGCGCTCAAAAGACGTTTGTAAAATCATAGGGTGTGCGTTTGAAAATATAGTTTTAAAAAATCTGGAATGACCTTGCGGATCTAAATGTGGAGGCCGCCATTCTGTTTGCGATTGCAGAAAAAGAAAAGAACAGAAAGAAATATTTTCCTACTTTTTTAATACTGAGAATTGATTAATTTTATGTTCACACTAGTAGAAATCTTATTCTTTCTAGATTTAGATGATGCCAATTCTTTCTAGATTCAGATGATGCCAATTCTTTTTAAATTCAGATGATGTCAAATTAATCTAGAAACTTTTTAACAAACGCTACAGAAATTGTTTTTACAAAACGTACCGGAAAAGCGCGGTATAAATGTCAGCATCGACTATTTTGAAAACTAGAAAAGAATGAAGACATTTTTAGTAAAAGAATTTTTGCATTTCTTCCTTTTAAAAAATACTGCTGGAGCCTGTAGTTTGAAAATATCGCAATTCATTAAAACCCCTCACCACACAAATATTTAACAAGTGCTAAATACGTATTTCGACAGCTAAGCTATCATCATTAGTAGCTACGAAAACTTACACAGCAAAATGGCAATGATATGCTCGTGACCACATCACAAATGAAAAGTGGACGATTCCCGCGCATTTGACAACTATTTATACTGTCTGACTCGGAGGGCGTGGCCGAGGGCCAATTAACGTGGCCGAGGTCTAATTAACATGGCCGACGGTCATTTAACTTAAATAAATCATACAAGATGGAGGAAGGTATAGGTCCACCATTTTGTTGAAAAGTTTATTATCTCGGTTCTTAAAAATGGCAATGGCTGCTCTACATTTCTTAGTGCATAGACTTTTCACCTTTCCTGTAAATAAAGATCGGTATACCACTGAACTTCAGACCATAAAAAGCATCGCTGTGTACAATGGTTTCCCTTCTAAAAGTATCGACAAGTTGATTAGGAAACGAAACAAAAAATTGCACGTTCGAAATTCCACAACTCTTGTCAGTCTTGGGTTCGAAATTCCACAACTCTCGTCAGCCTTAGAAGTGAAGAACCCAAGTACATCAAAATTCCGTTTCACCCGGCTATAAAGGGCCTAGCAAACATTTTTAAAGAATCGGGCCATAAAGTTGGGTATGGTCCAAAAAACAATATTAGAAATTTGTTGGGAAATCCAAAAGACAAACTTAGAGATCTGGAATTTACGAAATTAAATGTTCCCATTGTAATTATAAATATATTGGGCAAACACATATAACTCATTTTAGATTCAACAGATTCGAAAAATCGAGTATTGCCCAACATATTTACGAAACGGGTCATAGTATAAAGGAGGATGGCCTAAATATTGTAAAGGCGTTAACTTCAACAAAACAACTAAATTCTTTTGAAAGCTTGGCCATTTTTAAGAGCCGGGATGATAAACTTTTGAACAAAAACGGTGGACCTATACTTACATCCATGTTGTATGATTTATTGAAGTTAGATGACCGTCGGCCATGTTAATTGGCCCTCGGACACACTCTCCGAGTCAAACAGTATAAATAGTTGTAAAATGCGTGGGAATCGTCCACTTCCATTTGTGATTTGGTCACGAGCATATTGTTGCCATTTTGCTGTGTAAGTTTTCGTAGCTACTGATGATGACAGCTTGGCTGACGTAATACGTATTTAGCAGTTGTTAAATATTTGTGTGGTGAGGGGTTTTAACGAATTGCGATGTTGCTTTATTATTATAAAAAAAATTGACTTATTTTCCTCTCCGTGTTTTGAGTTATACCAAGGCGGTTATACGCGTGTCGCGCTTCGTCGATTACTGATTGGCACCACGTAGCCCAGGAAATAAAGGGATAACGTCGGGAATAAATAAACAATAGATTAATTTTGGCGAGTTGTTAGACCACTACAAGAGATACATTTTTTCAAAATCTCCCTGCCCCTTTCTTTTGTGGTTCCCCCTCAATGCCTCTTTGAACTTCACATTCGCAGAGTTTAGGAAACTCCTTTATATTTCCGTAACCAATGGTCGTAACCATTTAATGTTTTGGTTCTATCATAAAATAATATGCTAGAAAAATATTTCTGTTTGATTATGTGCTAATGTTAGACAAGATGTAGTAATTGCCTCGGCCTACTTCCCTCGAGACTTAGAAGAAGTGCCACCTGTAAAGGTCCGCAACCTCACTCAATTCTGCAAACAGAATCAACACCTTATTCTATGCTGAAATGCAAAATCGCACCACACAGCATGAGGCAGCATGGACACAAACAAAAGAAGTAAGTACCTTTATGAATTTTTGTCTTCTACCAACCTAAACATAATTAATAGAGGGAAAGAAACCACTTTTATGACTAGAGCTGGGCAGGAGGTACTTGACATAATGCTTGCATCTCCCCTACTCATCACAATATAAAAAAACTGTCACGTTTCCCGTGAAGCCTCAGTATCTGAGCATAGAGCATGGGACCAATACAGAGAGGCCCTCACAAAATATAACTTAGAAGTTAGGAGGTCGAAAAGAAGGACATGGCGTAGCTTCTGTAAAGGGATACAAGATACCCCCACAGCAGCGCGTGTACAAAAAGTCCTTGCAAAAAACCATACTAACGACATTGGTCATCTGCAGCAGGCAGATGGACTCTTTAGTGAGAGCATCAGATAAACATTGGAGCTATTACTAAGCACCCATTTCCCTGGCTCTCGTGCCCGTATACTGGACGAACTAGTTCCAGAGGTAGTGGAAACAATACGTCCACACTCAAGAACTAAAAGTCTGGCCAATAAAATTTTCACGCCAAATAGGGTTAAATGGGCAATTCTTGCCTTTAAACCGTACAAAGCCCCCGGCGGAGACAGCATATTTCCAGTCTTACTACAGAAATGTATAGAGGACTTGCTGCCCACAATACGTAAATTATATAAGGCCAGCTTCTGCCTTGGTTACATACCCAAAATGTAGAGGAAGACAAATGTGGTCTTTATAGCCTGTCAGGTCATTTTGGTATTTTAAATAGCCACCTAGGCTTTAGGGCAGCGTGCCCGTATGCTAAACCCTTTTAGTTCTTTATTTGGCTCCATCGCCTAATTCCAGAATCATGATTTCGCACATATTTGGCCCCAAACGCAGTATTTCTCGTCGGTTGGAGCCCCCCTCTGATGGCGCTTTGACAGCCGAGCGTTATCGCTCGCAAGAATTCCGAATCTTCTAGAAAACACTCCGTTGTGGCGTGATACCACGGTCGCCGGCATTAATTTGTTTCATTTTATCGCCTCGCGATTGGCTGCCGAGGTTTAGTCACGTGGGGACGCGACCGATGTGACCTGTGGCAGCGCTTCCCTCTGGGCAGTTGATCGCAGCCCGTTGCAGAAAGCGTACGTTCGGTGGTTGTGTTACCCAGGCGGCGTCCTTCGGCCCCTTAGGTGCCCGAGGACGCCTGCCGCTGTCCTTTTAGTATTGTTGCCGTGGAGGCCCTCTTTTCCGTTTTCCGTCTCGAGCTGTGGCAGCGAGCCCTGCGAGAATTGTTTCACCTTCGAGAGGTGTTGTGGTTGTGCGAGCTTCGAATTGTTTCGACGTAGCGTGGGTGCATCTGGAGTCCAGTTTCTGCTCCCGTAAGTAAGGGGTCGTCCCCTTCATCTCGACAATCGAGGATCTGTCCCGCAGAACGTAAGTGGCCCATTTTTCGTCGTCCAGTTGTACGCGTCCTGACGCGTCTCACGTCGCCATTATGGCAGATGTCCACTCATCCCTATAGCCGTCGAACATCGAAAGTACCTGCCACCTAAGACTGCAGCCTGTCGCAACTCAACTGTACCAGGCTCCCCAACCGCCTACATATTAAGGTATGTGTCTTTGAACTGATTACTGCTGTGAACGCGAGTGTACCTGTCCCGTGGAGAGCATTTAAGCCCCGCGTACGAGCTGTATTGGGACGCCGCGAGCGAGCCCGTCACATCTCTTGTGCCTACAGGCACTGTCATCATATTTGTTCACTACTGTTTGCTGCGTAAGGCGTCGCGCCCGCAAATTTGTACATTCATTCCAAATTACAGACTGTCCATGTTGCAAGTGCTAATTTGTTCATTACTGTTTGCTGCATAAGGCGTCGCGCCCGCATATTTGTACATTCATTCCAAATTACAGACTGTCTATGTTACAAGTGCTACTTTGTTCATTACTGTTCAACATCTGTCGCTAGGTTTAGAGCGCGCGCCAGCTGGTGTTCTTAGATATAATCTATTTATAGATATAGGGCGACGCACTCTGCTGCCCCATTGTAACCCGTGAGTCAATACATGATTTGTTAGTTAAGGGAACTATTGTTTTGTTTCGACTTGTGCATGTTCTGTTTCAGATAAGCGCCCCCTTCAGTGTACTGATTATTGTGCGACGGGACGAGGGAGCTTTGAGCGTACAGGTGGGTGAGACAGCTGCGTAGTCGCGGTCGGATTGGCACCTAATTACAATCCTTGCATAAGGCAATCTCGAAATTGTTATTTGACCTTGCAACTCTTGAGTAATCCTATCGACGGAGTATTTTGCGTGCTTCGCTCCCGTCTAATCGTCCAGGCCCGGTTAGTCGGGTTAAGACAGGCTTGGTGGCGCCCTCATAATTCTGACATACCCTATATATATACATATGCCGCAACACGCTTGCCCAGAACGTATCGTGTGACTCACGCCCGACTCCCTGAGCGTTCCAGCCGTGGCCTTTAGCCTATTTTGAACCGATCTCAGGGCAAGTGTGCCAGTTTTTCAGGACTGATTCCGTGGTGCGATGCTCACCTTGGGTGGGTGTCGTAAAGTTCTTTTAATACCGTAAGGGAGGAGGACGTTCCAACATCCATCCCAAGGCGTATAAAGCCATAAGCCTCACATCATTCTTGTTAAAAGAAATAGAGAAGGTGCTTGAACAGTACCTAAGAAGTGAAGTTCTCCCAAACCGACCACTTCACTCCAACCAGCATGCGTATCAAAAGGCAAAATCGACCGCAACAGCTCTTCACAGTCTTGTTTATGGATTGGAGAAGACCTTCAAAGCAAAAGAAATGGATTTCTGTTCCTTCGCGGATATTCAGGGTGCTTTTGATAACATCTCCATCGAATGCATAGAAAGAGCTGCCATGAGAAAAGAATTTGATCCTCCGATTATCAAATGGATTAAAGCTATGCCCAAAAGTCGGAAAATTACCACAAGGCTGGGAGGAGACAGCTACCATAACGACCTCTACTGTGGTCATTGGTGGACGATCTCCTCAACCTGCTCACACAACACCGCTTCGAAATAGAAGGGTATTCAGATGACCTTAGTAATATGTCAGGCCATTTTATTTTCTTGTAATCCCTATGTTTACGTAACCATTTCGAACAGTTTCAGTACAAAGTTTATGATTTCTCCTGTATATAGGTTCCGTTTAGTCAGATTTCACCGCATAACATTTCCGCTATTTTGCATCTCAAATTATAAAGTTGACACGCACGTGGCTTTTGGTTCATTTAAAGGAGGTTTAACGTACCGCGCTAGGCTCTAGCCGTTTCCCTTGCAGCTGCAGGCTGCTTCATCCTGTTTATTTCAATTTCAAACGGGGCCCTGCGAGTACGGCAGAGAGGCATTCGTTCCGTCGCATTTGGTCGTGATTGGTCACTTTTGGCTTGTGAGAGCGCGTCTGTCTGGAATTTAGTTCAGCGTCGCTTTGGGCATTTAGCCTGGGCCCGCAAGAGGGCACAGTCGTTATATAAGGCAAGTTTGTCGCCCCCTGCGCTTCGTGCGCGTGCGGGTGCGGTCGTGTTGTTGGACTTTGTTTATTGTTGAGAGCGGTTTGTGCTTATGCGAGAAGTTATGTTGGCTTCGCCGGATGTTGTACTGCTGATACAGCTAATTATGTGACTTTGGTTTCTTGCGAGTGTGTTGTTACCGCTTGGTTCCGCTTCTTGTTTTCCAAAACTTCTTTACGGGCCCTTGAGGGTGACAGTTGTGTGTTAGTTGGTGTCACCGTTTGTTGACCGAGGCTCTCGAGTATCGTGTGCCTTGTCGGCGATTTGCCACCTTTATCGTGGGATTAAATACAACGAGAGCGTGCCATGGTCGCCGTCTTCATGCGGTCGCCCTGTTGAGGCCGCATATTGCGTCCCGCGAGGAATTCCTTGGTGAAGTCTTTAGCACCTGCAGCCGTTAGCCTTTGCGACCTTCCCTGCACTGTGAGGCGTGTTGTTCCTCTGACCGAAATTTAGAGCCAGGCGAAGCTAGAACTTAAGGTCAGACTATACAGTATGTATTTTATGTATTACCTGCTTTTTGGTAATCATTTAAAAGTTGCCAACTTGTTTATTAATTACATTGTAGCGCAATATATCAGGCGATGTTAGAGTAGTTGCGTAGATTTAATTAGATGATTTTTTACACCAATTTCAAAGTAATGTTGTAACAGTAACGTACCGATTAAAATTCTCGTTCATGAAGTGATTTGGTAAAGTTGAGACGCACTAATTCAATCACTAATCCGGATGCTAATTAAGTATTTCATTTAAGAATTGTTGTTAACCTAATATTACTGCTTGTTGTCGCTTGGTGTACAGTTTTCCGTTATTGTTTGTTGTGGAAGCCTTTTTTTCCCTTTTTACGTTTCGTGTACCAGTATTTTTATGTGTACGCAGACCAATATATCGGTTTGTTTGTATTGCTTTGTGTTTTCTTTACGCCGACTACATGCTAATTTTCAGGGTTATGTTATATACGTTTTAGAGATAAATGTGAGGTGGAGTCTGGAAAGCAGTTTAGAGACATCACAGGTAGGTCGTTACACTCGTCGCTGCAGTGTGGAAGTCGTCAGGCTGTTCTACTATACCATTCTTGTTGAGTTTTAAATTTTCGCCAACGTGATAAGTTGAAAGGTAGGCCCATTTGATTTCCCGGTTTTCTCTGGGTTTATCCTTGAATTTTCGTATGCCAATCAAACCGGGTGGCGCTCCTTTTTAATTTTATTGTTATTTACCGCCCCTTTGGCCGTTGCCCTTAGTTAATATCGTGAAGAACTCTCCCTCGCTCCACTGATGCTTAGCCGGCATATCTTGTTGCGGGTTGAGCAGCTTCCCTAGGTGAGTGTTCGTCCCGATTATGTAAAATATCGTCCGCGCCGGCCGTGTAGTTTTTGTATGAGCCAGCGCGGTGTCGTAAAACCCGTTTTAGACAGTAACCATAAGTACTTGGTAAATTTGACACAGTGGTGTCACACCGTATGCAGATGGCTCTTGATACCATTCGGAGTTGGTGTCAAGAACAAAGTCTAAGAATAAATCCAAACAAAACGGTCATTGTCCCCTTTACTAGACGAAGGAAGCCAAATTGAAAAGCTCCCCACGCTAGAAGGATCGACCATTAACTTCAGCAATGAAGTTAAATACCTAGAAGTTACACTAGACCAAAAGTTGACGTGGAACTCTGACATTGCAAAACTGTAAAAGAAGGCAGTATTAGCAACTCTGGCATGCCGTAGCCTTGTTGGAAGGAACTGGGGTCTAAAACCATAACTGATCCACTGGTAATATGTGGCTATAATAAGACCCAGAATCACCTATGCATTGGTGGTCTGGTGGCCAAAAACCAGACAAATCACTACTCGGCTACAGGCAGAGAAGATACAACGTCTTGCCTGTCTGAGTATAACAGGTGCTATGAGCACGTGTTCAACTGCAGCTATGGAAGCCATGCTAGCATTAATGCCCCTACACCTTCAGGTACAAAAGGAGGCAATGCTCCATTCAAGGACAAATAAATTTAAGCCAGGTAACCTGACGGGCCACTTAGAAATTCTTTCTCAAATAGAACGAACGGCCTACACCGTTTCGGATTTTATGTCAATAAAATACAACTTTGACCAACCTTTTAAAGTGATCATCCCAGAACGGGAAGTATGATCCGCAGAAGCCCCCCCCCCTTTAAAAGAAAACTTCTCCAACGGTACACAGATGGTTCAAAGATAGAAGGAGGGACCGGTGCAGGTATCTGTGGACTCGGGTGCCGAATCTCCGAACCCCTAGGGGTTAGAGCCACCATCTTCCAAGCTGAAGTTTATGCGATAAACCTCTGCACCAAAATAAACCGTAGAAAGGGGTACAATGGTGCAACAATTCATATTCTCACAGACAGCCAGGCAGCAATAATGGCCTTAGTAGCACGTGCGAGTACAATCATGTTCGGGAATGCCTGGATAATCTCAAGCAACTGGCACGTCACCTTATGGTGGGTGCCAGCCAGAGCATGAAGGTATACCAGGCAACGAAATGGCTGGTGAACTCGCTAGACGAGGTGCAATGACGCCATTCATCCGACCTGGACCCTGTTCTGGAATACAGAAAAGCCACATAAAACATGAGGTTAGGCTATGGGAGAAGCAGATGAAATCCTAGTGCTGGGAAAACACACCAGGACAACGCCATGCAAAGCAGTTCATAACTGTTTAGTAAAATAAAGCAAAAATTGCGTTATCTCTCAGTCAGGTGGAATTAAAAACCATCACAGGCCTGTTAGATGGCCAGTGACGGTTTGGCCGCATATCACTAAAATACCATATTTTTAAGATTGGTAAGGCCGAGGACCAAACTTGTCGCTTATGCAATGGTGCAGCGGAAATGGCAGAACCATATATACCGTGTGAATAATGTAAGACTAGACATTGGAAACTTTATTTTAGCATTAATCAAATCAATTTACCCATGCTAGTAACAATTGTCGGTTTTGAAATTACAATGAAATAATACAGTTTCAATTAGTTTCTATAGTTACTGTGTTGTTATTTTGTTTACAAACACAGTGGTAACAATAAGTAAATTCCCTATGTCTAATTTTGCATAATTCAGCCATGTACAGTCTTACATTATTCTCACTGTATAATTAAATATATGGGCAGAACATATTTTTTTCTACGACCACTACTAAAAGTAGGCCTTATAGCACTAGCTTGTTTCACTAAAAGTGACGTTTTATAATTTAGCGTGTTTAAAGAGATCATCTGTTGAGCTGTGAGGTTATAAACCACAATTTCGAACTGGAAGTGAAGTTGTAAAGTTATTCTAGTTACTTCTTGCATTAGAGGTAAAGTGTTTTTAAAACAATTAAAGCGTTATGTAATGAATACAGTCAGATGTGTAGTATTAATAATTACCTTTGATAACTGACTTTGACAGTACTGGCCTTTGTTAAATCGACATTTATGGATTAATAACAGTAAATTTAAGGTCGTAGAACAAATATTGTATGCAACTGGTTTATGCACGAGACATAAGTTTCATGTCTCGTGCATAAACCTCCAACTTTTAGCACTTGTTGCATAAATAGCTATTATGTGCGTGTAATGCTGCCTGTCGACTTGGGCACAACATCTTCGGAAAGGCAACCATGACGCCCAACGAAATAAGGGACACTAAACCCAGAGATATCTTGAGGTTTATCAATAGTCTACAACTTCTCTCAATAAAGTAATGGCTCATAAGTTACAAAAGAACTGATAGCGTCGCAGTGACGAAAGGCATTTAAAGAGCAAAGCCCTCTACCACTATTACTGTTATTATATGTGCTAATGTAAACAGTTAAATAGTATTTTACCTAAAAGTTCAAAGTTTTGTTTTATCCTTATAGCTACAATCTACAATAAATACAGAGACATTCACCAAAAGGAGTGTAATTTTCTTCTAGCAAGGCAGGTGAGTTGCAGCATCATAATCATACACTGGAAGTATGCCTTTATGTGCAAGTTTTCAAAATACGCCTATGCTGAAATTTATACCGCGCTTTTTCGGTACGCTAAACAATTTCTGTGGCATTTATTAAAAATAATTTCGAGATTAATGGGAATTAAGCTTTTAATTGCGATGTAAAATAAAATTCATCAATTTTCAGTAATACAAAAATGGATTTTTTTCTATTTTGTAATCGCAAACAAAATGGCGCTCACCACACAGATCTGCAAATTTATTTCAGATAATGTAGAGCAAAGTTGAAATGTAAAGACACCAGCGTCCCAGCATAACCTTATGGTGTGCTGGTGTCTTTACATTTCAACTTTGCTCTACATATGTAATTTTTAAAACTACCTATATCTTCTACTGCACACTCTATGATCAAATTTATGGTCTTTGATTCTTGATCAAAGAATAGATACATATCGCAATCAGAATTACCAGTAACAATGAATTAAAGAAATCTGTTTTGCGTGACTATTGCGTAATAGTTATTTACCTAACAAGTTCGGGAAGTTAATTTTCCCGAATGAGCACTTTGTTTGCAGCACGACCGAAGGGAGTGCTGCATGTAGTGCGAATTCGGGAAAATTCTTCCCGAAAGAGGTAGGTACAATGTTTTTTGTAACGAATAACTCAAAATATTTAAAAAAGTAAAAAAAATATTATTTAGTATTCTACAACTTTACTGAGTTGGCAGCACAAATTACTAAATTTTTATACGTATCCTAGCACCTGTTAGCTTTTGTTGACGTTTACAGCACCTCTGGTGCCATAGTTTTTGTGGGAAAGTAAAAAACACCCCGGTGCGGGAAAAGTAATTTTCGGCGCATCGGGAATGACCGGGAAATATGAATTTTGAAATCATGAGTGCAAAATAGTTATTTACCTAACAAGTTCGGGAAGTTAATTTTCCCGAATGAGCACTTTGTTTGCAGCACGACGGAAGGGAGTGCTGCATGTAGTGCGAATTCGGGAAAATTCTTCCCGAAAGAGGTAGGTACAATGTTTTTTGTAACGAATAACTCAAAATATTTGAAAAATATTATTTAGTGTTTTACAACTTTACTGAGTTGGCAGCACAAATTACTAAATTTTTATACGTATCCTAGCACCTGTTAGCTTTTGTTGACGTTTACAGCGCCTCTGGAACACACAATTGCCATAGTTTTTGTGGGAAAGTAAAAAACACCCCGGTGCGGGAAAAGTCATTTTCGGCGCATCGGGAATGACCGGGAAATATGAATTTTGAAATCATGAGTGCAAAATAGTATATTACGTACTTACAGCTGTAAGGATTGTCAGTTGTCAAATCAGTACTGTCTCAACACCTTAAGAACAAGGTTGCTGCAGTCACATCCATTGCTCTTTGCCGTGCTTTATACAAATAACAAAATTGTAAAAATATATGTAACTATAGTACCTAACTAACAAGAAACACCATTGTTGCTACCAACACAATATAACTAAATCCCTAATTGTGGGATGAATCCATTTTACACATAACTGAGTGTAGTAAGATCACGATTGTGAGTTGTACAATTTTGACCATTTACAGTAGTGTTCGTAGATAAATCATTCAAAAGAGGGGTAAGGCGTAAAATTATCGATAGGTGTTATATAACGTAAATACTGATAAGTGGTCGAAAATATCGTATAGCAAATGTTATCCATGCAAGTGGTTGCGAACAGGTTGAAGGTACTCAAATGGAGTTGAATGCTTGCTTTAATACACATTTTGCTGTATCCGTTCCCACAGTTTCACAGCTGCCATTTATTATCACTACTAATCGTAAATTTGTATAATCTAGATATACTTGCAGTCTAAACAAAATATAGCAGGGAAAATGCTATTCATTTGTTTGATACAGCTTATAAAAATAATGCTTTAAGGTTTAGAATAATAAGTCTTGTGTTTTTGTCACGTTGCGTTTATAACTTCATTCGCAGAATCGAGATAGTAAAATCTGCAACGCAGTTATAAGTATCAACTTGTGCAAAAATCAGAGACATGATCTTTTTGCTGTTTGCTGTGTCAATTTTTAATATGACCTCGAACTATTTTATAATTTCAAGCTTTGCAAAAACAGTTGTCAAGTTTGACAGAAAACATAACTTCTATATTACATACATCCTAACCTAGATTTCAATAAAATCATATTACATTAGTTTAACGGACAGATTCAGAAATCGAATTACTATAAGACAGTCTTGAATGCGCAAAACCAATTTTACAAGTTACAAATGAAAAACGTTGGAGAAGTGCAACCGGTTTACCAATAGCAATATTCTACTCATTTGTAAGACGGGCTTCTACTGAATGTGTAACATTCGTCTAGTATCAAAACGCGACAAATCCACTTTTCACAGATATGGAACTAAGTATACCAGCATGTTTCTAAGCAGAAGTTCTACCAATGCCTAAAACTTCTGAGGTTCACAATACAACGACTCCTAGTAAAAACATGCTTGAAAATCACAGTTAGTTTCAAATTCCGACAAATCCATCTATGTTAGTAGGTATCAAAATACGACAGATTTAGATACAACCAATCAGTGACTGTTAAAAGTGTCACTTGACGCTCTCTTTCAGCACTATGTATTTATGCGGGCTGGATCCTGCCTTCCGCCAGTTTCAATCACACCCGCGAGAGATTCAGAAATTTCAAATAACGCGCAAAAAAATTAAAGATTTAGCACACGTAGTTTATTTGTAATTACTATCAAACAACAGTAATAATAAAATAAATATAACATAAAAAATATTAAGCGTTCGCAGTGGAACGCCACAGATCGAGTCAGAAATAGTCGTTAGAAAGAGACAAACAGATAAAGATAAACATTCGGGAAGCCGTCCGATGACCTTGAAGCGTTATTCATAACGTTAGTCATAACAGTCGGCCTGACTGCTCGCATCGCATATTCGCGTACGATCGAGAGTATTCTCAGAAGTAATACTATAAGTACTTCCATATTATCGGGTTATATGTCGATAACTTGTTGCACAATAATAAAAGAGAGTCAGTTTGACAGGTTAAATAGTCCGACCGCGTCAGCGGGAGGATTATTCTGTCAAACTGACACGATTTGTTATTGTGCAGGAAGTTTGAGACGTATAACCTGTTCGAAGTACGCATTGTATTCGATTTGATTATTTTGTGAGTAAATTTTAATATTAGGAATAAATAAATATTTTATTGGCAGCTCGATTTGTTTGAATTAACCTAGCTGAGAGTCATCTCCATGAAAATAACATCAAGTTGACAAAAGTTATGTATTGCGTTGCCTAGTGAAGTTACTATAGTATAATCGATTTTGTATAATCGAAATTATATAAGATAACTTAACTAAATCCAGCCTTTTGATTGGTTGAAATCTCTACGAATAAAATAATCATATAAACCGCTCAGCGCGCGTCAACTCATTACTTCTTAACAACTGATAAGAAAAGACGCGGGAAATATTCACATATAATCTCATAAGAGCATTAATTCTTTCCGGAAATTTTTTTGAGTGCGTTCCAACAACGTCGTATTAATTTGCCCGAGCGGGACGCGAGGGCAAATTAGGACGTTGTTGAATGCACGAAAAATAATTTCCGGATATGAATTAATGCTCGAATGAAGATTCGGTAAGAAAATCGTAACGACACAAACCCTAAAAAGAAGTAATGTCTACCTACAAAAAATTTCCAAGAATTTTTTTTGTTGTCTTGGATACGGCTCGTGAACTAATTTTTCTATTGGTCGTTAATGAGTGTCGTACGATTTTCAAGCAAATTCAACTCATAAGAAAAAAATCTATCAAGATGTCTGGTTTAAAAAAGCGAAAAGTGAACACAGAATGTCGTCAATTCCAAAACAAATGGACGGATAATAGTATATTATATCATGCGGGACTAAAGTGCATCATTAAATCTCGCGAGTGAATACTATTTCCTGAGGGCCCGTAGGGCCTGAGGGAAATAATCACTCAAGTCAAATATTTGAAAAATTTGAAATCTGTCAATTTGGAAACTGACAAATACGAATTTTATTAAGAATGTTGTGTACAGAGTGATTTTTTAAAAACTGAATTGCAGCAGGCCCTGGATAGCCTGAATTAGTTGGCAGCACTGAAGTGTATTATCAGTCTATGTCAAATTCTAGTTTTGCGTCAGTGTGTGTCAAATGACAAACAAAACCTAACCTACTAACCTCGAATTTGACATAGACTGACAATGAACTTCAGTACTGCCAACTGATTAATTTTAAATACAAATTTTATTAAGAATGCTGTGTACATAAATTTACCATAGATACGGTAACATTTTTTACTTTAGTCCCTAGGGGCTAAAGTAATTACTTCTGTCTCTAGAGACTAAATGAGCTACTTTAGTCCCTGAAATAAGTGACTAAAGTGCCAACTTTAGCCCCGCAAGTGCAAAAATACTTTTTTATCATGCAAAGTGGTAAACCTACGTGTTTGTTGTGCAATGAAAAAATTTCTGTTTGAAAAAAATACAATATGAAGCGGCATACTCCAGCAAGCATTTCGCTCAATATAATTTACTTACGGGCCAGTTAAGAAAGGATAAAATAAAAACACTCATTACCGATTTAGGGAAACAGTAACAAATGTTCCATCCACAAAGATCAAATCTAGACAGTGTTGTTAAAGCTAGTTTTATAATAATGGTGAGGCACTAACACCCCATGAAGGAGCTTGGCCTGCAAGGCGGAAGGTCAGAGCTTCCGTATCCTCGCTTTCACACCCGGATGTCACGTGTCAAATTCATGACACGTGGTGATGTGGTGAGCATCACGCATTACACAACCGCATTATTACCCTTTGTTCTTTCGAACGCAATTATTTAAAGCGACTGGGTAGGCCGCCCGCCAGGCATCGATCTGGGATTTGAACTCCAGATTTCCGCACCGCAGTTCGATGCTCTAACCATTGAGCTACGCTGGCATTGAAATAAGAATTTTTACAGCAGATACAAAAACAGCTACAAACTATGAATACTAAGAATGTTTTATCTAACGAGATCGTATCAACAATAAAAGATGTTACCATTCCAACTACTTAAACTTTTTGAAAACAAGACAGGTAAATTGACATAATTGAGGATACTTATTCTTTCAGAAGTCCAAACACTAACATGTACCTATATTTTACAGATTGTTATAGTAATTGTCCCTTTGTCCTATATTTTAAACCAATGTTTCTGATGAAGCTAACAATGAATTAGCGAAATGTAAAAGATATTTTTAAATAAAGATAATTTTAATTATGTGTAATGACAAAAACGACAAAATGTTTTACTTACGTTGTTAAAAAAATGTAAATTAGGCGATTTTATCTCTAAATCTGTAAAATATATGTTTTTTGTGAGGAAAGTAGAACCCTTTTGGGTAGTCTTATTTCCGATCCAGTGAACGTCTGTTTTATAACTTCACTTAAAAAAATAACCAAACACGAACAAAATTTCAAAAGAGCCGGTACTTCACACCATAAAAAAGTAAATTAAGCGTCCAAAATCCAAACCTAATCGGCAGGACTTTATTTGTCGACTTTCCTAAGTATTGCGAAGACTACGGTTTGGATTCGCAGCGATTAATAATGGCAAATACGTGACATAAACATCATTCCTTCTGAAGCGATGATAAGGGAATTTTCAGTCCCAAATCTGACGCATAGTATGCGTGATCAGATTACTGAGTTAAAAACAAGCAATAAACCACTATTAATAGAGTTCGATACCTTTAACAGAATTAAATTGATTCAATAATGTTAATACCCTAATATTCCCTCCAATTTGTATGTAAAAATGCGATAGTTGCTGTTTTCGACTGGCCAGATAAATTAGGCTTCTATTGCTTGGGGAATACCCTATTGCGGTTTGCTTAATATGTAACTTATCTTATATTTTGCGTTCTGGAGATTTGGCGCCCAATCGAGGTCAGTAATTCAGTAATTGAAATACCACAAAGTAATTCAATTACCTCGAGTAATTTCAATTACCACAGGTAATTCAAATACTTATAAAGTAATTTAAACACTTTAGAGTAATTTAATTACACAAAAGTAATTGAGTAATTGAATGTAGGAATTAATTACTTTCAAAAAGTAATTTTCAAGTACTTTTTAACAAAAATGGCAATTTCCAATTACAATTACCGCATTTTGAAAAGTAATTCAATTTCAAGGCAAATACACAAATAGGAATTTAATTAGTAATTTAATTAAAAAGTAATTAATTACTGCCCAGCTCTGACTACAAGGGACCACTACTGGAAATGATATTTTTGCCGAGTTGCAAAGTACTTTTGAGCAATATGGTTTGCAGTGGTGTAAATTAGTTGGAATGTGCACAGATGGTGCACCTTCAATTGTCGGTTCACGAAAGGGTTTTATCGGAATTCTGAAGGGAAGACCAACTGCTATGAATGTGCGAGAATGTGTTTTAATAATTCTGCATTGCATTATTCACCAACAAAACTTGTGCTCTAAGTCCATTCGATTGAAGAACGTTATGGATGTGGTAGTAAATACCATCAATTTCATTAGATCCCGCGCTCTTAACCATCGCCAGTTTAAAGCATTTTTAGATGAACTCTCTTCAGAACACGATGATGTATAAATGTGAGCAGCTTTTTTCAATCATGAACATTAATAAAAATAAGCATCGTACTCGGCTTACAGATGTTAATTTAGAAAACACTTTGCGCCTGTGTACTATTGCGAAGTAAGGTGGCTAAGCAAAGGTAAAATGCTACAAAGATTTTATGACCTTAGAAAAGAAATAGCTGATTTTACGGAAAAGAAAGAGAAAACGTGCCGCAAATTTGTGATCCAACATGGCTTTGTGACTTGGCATTCCTGGTAGACATCACAGGACATTTAAACCTGAACTGTAAGCTTCAAAAACAAGGGCAGTTGGTAAATCAGCTGTACAGTAATCTTAAAATTTTCAAAACAAAATTTGCTTTTGGGAAACACAAATGAGAAGTAAAAACTGTTTTCATTTGTTAACATTATCCAGTCACGAAAACATTGAATACGGTCGCTATGCTGAAGAACTGAAACTACTGTCACAGCAATTCACTGATCGTTTTACCGATTTTAAGAATATGGATAGCACTTTCAATATTTTTGCAAATTCTTGTAAGTGTAATGTGGAAGATGCCCCGCTTCACCTACAAATGGAGTTGATCGAGCTTCAAGAAGACATATTTGAAGTCTAAATTTGATGATGTGGAACTAAGCGAATCTTACAGAACATACCTTTCCGAAGAAAATTATCCACAGCTGAGAGTTTTCGCACGAAAAATAATTTGCACATTCGGAAGCACGTATAAATGTGAGCAGCTTTTTTCAATCATGAACATCAATAAAAATAAGCATCGTACTCGGCTTACAGATGTTAATTTAGAAAACACTTTGCGCCTGTGTACTAGTGATATTGACCCCAATATTGATCATCTTGTTTCTCAGCTTCAAACTCAAGTTTCTCATTAATTTTCATTTGATTTTTCTATCTTTTTTTGTTAATTTGCGTTTTTATATGTTTGATTATGCTATAATAATTAATAAAATAAATGTGTGAATTTTTATCGCTCTTTATTCGCTACTACCTATTTATTTCTTACCTATGGCCCGCGACCTGATTAAGTCCCGAAATTACGCCCTCAGCTAAGCAAAGGTTGCCCATACCTGATTTAGATATTAGTTTAAGAATTTGTTTAAGTTAAGATAATTTTGTTTTGAGTTCTCAATAAACTTTGAAATTTATAAAATTCCTGTTTTCATATAGAATTTAGCTATAAACAACAAGTCACAATATTAGTTTCAAAACCCGACAACTCCAATATTTAAACGTGAATATCCTAGTCTGATGTATAGGTAAAGGAGCCAAAATGTTGGGAATGCCATATATGCTTCATATATTACGTCTGGGAATCTATCTTATTGGAATGAATAGCAAAATAAGCATCAGAAACGTTTTTTACGTTTTATGCCAAACAGAGAAAAGTGGATTTGTCGGCTTTTGATTCTAGACGATTCATATATAGTAGTATAGTAATCAACTTACTGCTGATATTTGTAACTTGGGTTGCAGAGTTCACTCTCTCGATTCGGTGAATGAAGTACAGGCCACAGAAACTAGATTGACTCTCAAGGTAGGTCATAAAAGGCGCTGTGATCATATTTGATGAATTGGCAATATGTGGAAAGTTGTCAAACATACAAAGTTTGGTTACACTTAAATGACAAGTAATCAGTAATGGGTAGAGGGATTTCGTTTGAGCAGTGACTAACGTCATATGACAGATTCTTTGTTTTAAAGTGTGAAAATTACTGTTGCTGGGATAGAAGGTTGAGCAGATTTATTGTTTCATTTAGCTTAAATAAGGTTAACAATTTAATGTCAATATGATAGATGTAAAAATGTTACCAATACGAAATTTGGAAATTGCTAGATTCTAACATTAGTTCCAATTTTCACCGCGTCTCTATCAACAAGTAACTATTGTAACTAAGGGTTGCCTAGCTACCCAAGTAATTATTGCATTTTCTAGTTCGGTTACTCTTATGGTAAATAGTATTTGAACCTTGTTCGACTCATGGAATTGCCATGTTTCGTACAATTTTAGTCAACCTGTATAATTTTATTATAGCATAATATGCCCAAAGTGCGACATTCGCGTATCTTAATACATACTCCACGTTTGTTGTTACTTACCCCGAAATGTCATATATCATTACTACATATTTGTAATTTGAAAGAAAACAGGAACTCGTTCAATTAATAATACAAAAACGAGCATGGTTGGCGAATATTATCATCCATATCACAAGCTGACATATTCACTAGAAGTAGAGCTGGGCGATATATCGATATATAGAATATCGACATATCGAATGAATACCGATATATGGAATATAAATATATCGAATATCGATATTTATCGATTCGATATTCTTCGATATCTCGATATTTATGGATATATTGAAATGTATCGGAGATCGAGATATCGTACGTACGTACCCTTAACAAGGCCGAACGCAATTATTCTGTTACAGAGAGAAAGTGTTTAGCTGTCATCTTTGGCATTGAGAAATTTAGACCGTATATCGAAGGTACACATTTCACTGTGTTAACTGACCACTATTCCTTATTGTGGCTTACTAATATGAAAGACCCCACAGGCCGTTTAGCCCGTTGGAGTGTTCGTCTGTCGCAATACGATTTTACAATTCGACACCGACAGGGCAAACATAATGTAGTTCTCGATGCTTTATCGCGAGCTCCTATTCAGGTTTCCGCTCTAGAACTTGTTGATGGTGACTTAGACTCTTGGTACTTAAAAATGCTTGAACGTGTTAGCCAAAGTCCTAATCAATTTCCTACGTGGCGAATTAAAAATCACCGACTTTTTAAGTATGTTCCCAACCGTCATGCCATTGTTAGCAACTTAGTGGAATGGAAACAGGTGATACCTCGTTCTCGCCGAACTGAAATTTACAAACTCTTTCATGACAGTCCCACATCTGCTCACTTGGGTGGTTATAAAACCTTTTGTAAGATCTCCGAACAATATTACTGGCCTAAAATGCGTGCCGATGTCATCCGTTACATACGCCATTGTGAAACTTGTGCTGCGAGTAAAGTTAGTCAACTTGCTAGACTTGGTTTAATGGGCCAAAATAAGAAGATTTTATACCCTTTTCAATGTTTGTCAATTGACATAATGGGTCCTTTACCTCGCACGAAAACTGGTAACACTTCTATCATAGTTGTATGTGATTGGCTAACCAAGTTTACCCTAGTTAAAGCTGTTCGCGCTGCCACTGCTAAAGCAGTAGCCAAGTTTTTGGTGAACGAAGTCTTCCTTATTTTTGGTGTTCCTCAAATATGTATGGTTGATAACGGACCACAATTTATAAGTTCCCAATTTAAGGCCTTGGTGAAACAATACCAAGTTCAACAAGTTTGGTATAATGCTTCTTACCATCCCCAAGTCAATTTTGTCGAGAGAGTTAACCGAGTTATCGGTACTGCTCTTCGTTCTTATGTTTCGGATAATCATCGTTCGTGGGACGAACACATTTATCAAGTTGCACACGCTTTGCGTAACGCCGTTCATGAGGTGACGGGTTACACTCCTTCTTTCTTAAATTTTGGGAGGACTGTACCAGTTTCTGGGACTTATTACGGTCGTCTTAAGAACTTCCAAGAAGAAGAATTATCTTTAGAAACTCGTGAAGACCTGGCTTCAGACGTTAACCAACTTTCTGAACTTTATCAAGACGTTGTTAAACGCCTCAATAATTCCTACCGACGCAATTCCAAGCACTATAACTTGCGTAAGGGTCCATTAAAACTTAATGTCAATGATTTGGTTTGAAAAAGTAACTACGTCTTATCTGATGCATCTAAATCCTTCAATCAGAGTTTGGCTCCTAAATATGTCAAATGCAGAGTACAAAAAGTTACCGGCCCACTTACCTATCAGTTAGTGACCGTCCCCAACAATAAAAACGTTGGAGTTTGGCATATTAAAGATTAAAACCTTACTTTGGAGAAGGACAAGTGGAGAAGTGAATTCTGGTGTGCCTGATTGTATGTATGTGATTTTATGTATAAAGATGTATTGTGCATGTTTAGCTTATCTCGCCTATTCACCCTACGGATAGTATTATACTATCAACATTATTCTCAACCTTTTCGACTTGATAACCAATTTCTATTATGATTATTCTTATTTATTGCGTGCTTTTTAAGCCGCATATTTTTTTGCTTTTGAGTGCTAGTTAAGCACCTTGAGCGATTCCCCAATTACCGATTTGATGGTACCTTTTCCTATCATTAGATTATATTAGGTGAAACCCTTTTGAGTGACGGATTTCCTCGCTTCCTTATAGATAGCGATTGGACCTTTTGTCGAACTCTTCTTGAGTCTTTTTTTGATAGTGAAGCAAGTGTTTAGGTGAGTTGCTTTCGTGATGAGTGCTTGAGTCTTCTTTACTTTTTCGAAGTGTGTCTTTCTGACGATGGAGTTAGTTGTAAAAGAGTTTCTAGACCTGCACGATTTACTTAAGGTGGTTGGTTGGGCATGCAGGGTCGGTCTCTTTTTTGGGAAACCTTTCCATCAAATATCTTATTATTTCCTTTCCCCATCTCGCTTCACGAGATATTTTCAAAGCGTCAGGTCGACTTTATTAGGTTCTTTAGTAGCCTTTAGGATTTGTGGTATGCATGAGTTCATACTTGGGTTTTTTTAAATAGTTTTTGGGGGCGGGTTTCTTTTGGTCTTGTGGAGATTTCTGGGGGTCGGGGCGAGCGACTCGGTGAGGGAGTTACATTCAGTCCGCCACCGGCGCGCCTTTTCCATCTAGCTGCGACGACTGGCTGAATGCCTGAGCTGGGTTTGATGGTGGTGCGGTCGTTCCCTCCGGCTTCTGGGGTCTTTACCCAAATTCGGGGCGGGTATGGTTTTTGGGGCTTTTTTGTCCTGGGTTTTACCCGAATTTTTTTGTCGTAGTGTTTTCAATTCTGCGATGTTTCATACAGGAGTACGTTTTTGTGACTTACCTCCGGTGTTTCGCTGTGTGTTAATTCACACGGTGTTTCAGTGTGCAGTCATTCCTGGACTGTTCACTTATTGGCCTATTCCAAATACCATTTTTTTTAAATTCCGTGACGATTTCCGGCTGCTGCCTCAGTCGTTGGCTAAATCTCAGCAACTTTTCAGTACGCTGACTAGGTCCAATGCGTGTGTTCTGCCAGCACACATTTAAGGTAACCTTCTGATTAGTTCGTTTCCCGTTGGCTATGGTACGGAGCTAAGCGTCTAACTTATCCACCGGCGCGCCTTTTTCATCTAGCGCGACGGATCGGTTTAGCACTTTGCTCACGACTATTCCCTCCGTAGAAACTTTCTATCTCTTCTTCTTTTCTTAACTTTACTCTTTTATTCCCCATCTATTTCCCTACTTTCCTTTCGCCTTATTTGACTGACAATAACCTTTTCAATTGCTTTAGTATAGTCGTACCTCAGGTATTTCTCTTGGCCGTGGGGAGTGAAACAAATCTCTAGCTCCGGCTATTTGTTTCGCTATTTAGTCACTTCGCGCAAAAGTGCTGGATTTGGTTTTTCCGAAATTCACTTGTTATCGCTTTGCGCCAGCGAGCAGCTATTCCGTTGTTTTGCGGGCATTCTATTTCTGCATTCGGTTGAAGTAACTTGCTTCTACGAAGGCATTCCCGCGTGCTGCTGCGCCAATTATTAATCAACTTCGTTTGTGAGCTGATGACTAAAATCAGGTATGTCTACACTACTTGTTGATATTCATTTTAGTAATTTCCCGTTTTTTTATTATCTCTTTGACGTCATTTTTTCAACGTCACTTTTAAACGCCATTCTTTGATGCCGTTTTAGACGACTCTTTATTTGGGTTTCCTAATTAACACCCTAATCAATAACTTGGACCCGCAACTCCTTTCTGGAATGTCATCTTGAGCTTGCCAAATGGTACAAGGAACGTCTATTCCATTATCAAATTCGGCCACGAGTTCGATGTTACTGTCGGCTGTACGCTAAGCTAATCCTGGACCAATTCAGTGCCTGTCGGCAACGTTTTTTATCACCACCCAGGTTAGTCTTGTTTCAACTTTTGTTGATAACCACGTCCGCCTATAAATTGTTGGCTGAATCGATTGTAACGACGCTTCCGATTTACAATTTACAAATTTAAACTACGCTTTACAAATTTAAAACGTAATGTATTAATTATTCACAAATATATGCGTTACAAATTTAAAACATAATGTATTAATTGTTCCCAAATTTACAACTCACAAATTTACAGTTTTGCTAAATGAATACGTATTAAGAATTTTGTAAAAAGTGAGATAACGGTTAAAACATATGACAGTGGTAAGTTTACTCCTTCATTGAGTTGTGATCACATTCAATCCAAGAGCCCAAAAGAGATTCGCAGATTTTTTGTGCGTGCTGCATTTTCAGCATTAGTAATATACTGTATTATATACTGTATTTAAACCTTGTGATAAACAATTTACAGACCTAATTACGATGTTGCGAGCAACTATTAATTATTAATTAAATAAACCCAACTGTTGCTATAATTTTATTTGTTTCTCGAAATCTGTGATTTCTGGCGCCCTGTGTGTTTTACTATTATTAAAAGAGCTTGCAGCAGTTCAGCTGATGATAGAAATCTGCGACCCAAGGCCACCGAATTTGAAGCTAGCTAGGTCATTGCGGTGAGTAAGAACATTTCAGAGCTACCGTGGTGTATAAATGATAAGGGGGTTGATCTGCGATTATACTACCATAGAGTATTATTAGTAATCGATCGCAGGTTGGCTTCTTTATTGTTTCAACTTTATTAATTTAAAATATTACATTTATTATAATCATTGCAAACGTAAAGACTTTTCAAATGATATTACTTATTGATGTTTTTATTTTGATTGGAATCCAATCTTTCAACGGGTCATTATTAGAACGCAATGACATGTTCAGAGAATTTAAGTATTCACAATGTATTTTGTAATTCGCATATACTACATTCTTCTAATTTTCTAAGGAATGAACAGTTTTATTTTACTTCAATTGGAATTGTGAAATATTCGACGTTTGTTGTTTTCTATTTACCATCAGTTCTATCTTAATATACTATGCAAGACAAAAAAAAACTGGGACAGTTAATACGGTCTGTTGTGACTGTGACTGTCTTAATATGTACAGTTGCTACTTATTTCTATCTTAAACGTCAACGTGTTTTGACGTTGCTATGAAACAAAATTGTTATAGTAAATATAACTGTTTCAAGCCTCATTTAAGCTAATCAAATAATGCAAAAATCTCTATCAAGGGTGGTCCCAGATTTTTTGTCTTGAATAGTACAATCAAATACAGAGGGTCTGAAACATGGCGGAAAGATATATAATCTTACAGTGCTACTTCTTCTAATGCCTAAAATTTACAAATTTTTGGCTTGTTTTTTACTTATTGAGATTAGTTTCCGAAAGACATTTCAACTTAGCAACAACAATCACAAGTGATAAAATAAATTTTTTATCAAAGAACCTTGCTTCTTTTCAAAATAAATTTGACATAAGTTGTTTTGAAATATTGGATTTGTTTTAAAGCAGAATTAAACGATTAACACAAACAAAAAATATTGCTTTATGTATAAAACAACTGTGCTACCCGCACAGTTGTTAGCACAGTTGGGTAGCGCTAGGCTTGCTAGTAAGCAAGTCCTCGGTTCGAATCCCGCGGGGGCCGGAATTTTTCCGCAGCCTTGGCGATTGGAATCGGGCTCGGTGAGACCATTCACAGTTGAGCACCAAATTAACTGTGCTCTACTCAAATCCACAGACCTAAGAGATAGAGTAACAAGCTCAACACATTCAACATGACACACACTTCACACAATGGTTGCTGTGCAAGCACCAAAAAGCGCGCTCCAACTTTGTTACCCGAATCCGGGGCAAGTTGAGCATAGTACAGCCAGTTGCAAGCACATAAAGCATCAGACTCTACACCGAAAGGTAAAACGAGGTTAACGATAATACATACATACATACATATAAAACAACATCGCCAGCGTGGCCGAGCGGTTAAGGCATCAGGCTGCGGTGCCACGGTACGGGGTTCAAACCCGACATCTGGCAACTGGCGGGCGGCCCACCCACTCGCTTTAAAAGTTGGGTACCGAAACCACAGTTGTGGCAGTAGGGAAAGTAAGGCAGTCGTCGAAGGCGTGATGCTAACCACATCACCCAGTACGCCGTTAACGGTGTGCCAGATGAGTGGGTTTTGGAAAGAGATATTTCGGCAACCCTGACTTGCCTTGTCTCAGGCCATGTTCCTACATGGAATGAAATGCCCGAATTTTACTTATATAAAACAACAATTAAATTCAAAACACTGTTGTCGACAAATTGACAAAACAACTTGATATTAGCAAAGATTAATTTAATTTTGATAGAATTTAAGAGCTTAAAATGAACACCAGTCCCAAAGTATTTTTATAATAACAAATCCAAAGGAATTTCAAACCCAAACTCAAAAATGATGGAAAATCGCATCCAATCTGTTTCTCTTTTAAATGTATATGTATCTTCACTTATCATTGCCTACCTTTTGTAACTAGAACTATTTGTTACAATAATAACGAAGGTACTGCCGATTCTAACTTGCAACCCCTTTCACGGGAGAGCTACAAAGGAAGAACTGGAAAACCAAATCCCTGACCGATTAACGCAGAGCTGTAACACTTGGTGCCAAGGAAGTGCTAAGAAAGGTTTTTCCGAAATTTCACATCTAAAGATGTGAAAAGGGGAAACATGAATTTTTACGACTTCCACAATGTCTCTTGAACCCCATGAAATACCGACTTGGTTTCTGTGTACAGAGATTTACCCTAGAAACGCAAATCATGATTTTTCCTGAATGAACCCTAAGGTGCAAACTGGATTCGGGGATGAATTATAAAACCCTTCGTATCTCCTGTGTTTGTCGAGTTAGAACATCCTGTTTTGGCATATTTAGAAAATGTTTTAAGGGTTTTTAAAATGTTACAACTATAGGTGTGAAAGTGAAAAGGGGTAAAGGGTTAAAATAATTTTTTTCGCTTTCAGTCCTTTTTAGAATATATCTAAACTCAGCTTTGCCCATATTCTCTATTCTGTACTATTTAAGTTACATCTCTATCTTGCCCAAAAGCATTCTATAAACCCAAACGTAGGTACTACTTTATGACACCTATATTTTAAATGAGACTTAATCACCTCGTAGTAATTTCAATTGAAGAAGAAGTAGCATCACTTCTAGATTTTAAAAATATCATCGGTAACTTTCCAAATAAAAATGCAAGGACAGTTATAAATGTTAGGTTTTTCGTCTCTCTGTTTTATTATGTAATAAACTATACCTCCGTACAGTAAAACGACTGGAGTAAGGGTATGAAGTAAGATATCAGGAGAGCTTAGTAGAAGGGCTTTGAAAAACATTGATGAATTTAAAATTATCCAAAATTATTAAATTTTCAAATTTTGAGCACCCTGTACAGCATTAATACCCAGAGGCATTATTTTAGCCTCGTATTGTAATTGCCAAAAAATATCATTTTTGTTTTCTGCTACTACAGTAGCCGCCTGACATTCAGCATTTTTTGCATACAATCGTTAATATTTCTGCATCAGTGAAGTTAGACCCATAAAATTTGATATTAACATCATTAGTATTTTGACGCAACATGTTTATGTTGCTTAAACATAAAGCACTCTATAAAAAAATCTGTAAAGGGCTTTACTCAGAACTTCCTTCGCAAGTGGAAGTCGCGACACTAAAATTTTTGAAAAGTCAAAGAAAATTAGGGTTAAGAATATCTTTCCTAATAATAATGAAACAATAAAAAGGAACACTTGGTAATGAGAATTACATCAATTTACAAATTAAAAAGACACAACAGGGGGTGGGATTCGAACTCAGCCAACGCCTGGCACAGCGAATTCAACGTCTGGCAGCAGGCCGGAGACAACCCGACCCTAGTCTTGTTCGGCCACGACGGAACGCCTCGCATTTGTGATCACGGCTGGATTATAAACAATGCGCGTATCGTTACCCATTCTTGTCTATTTAAAAAAAATACCTTGTATCAGCTGGGTCCCATTTTCGTCAAGGATAAAGCTTGACCTTGAGCAAAAATAGATAACATTTCATGTTTTTAAGGTGCTCACCGTGTATACAGGGTGAGGCACATAAGGTGTTACAGAGCAATATCACTCAAACTATTGATCACATACAAAAATGTTTCAGACAAAAGTTTCAGTGTTCGAGAAGGCCGTCATACTGGACCACCCTATTTTTTTATCGGTGGAGGCACTGAAACTACGTCAAGGTCAACTCCACTTTTTTAAATGGAACCATGTATTTTTTTTCGATGTCATTATTACCGATTTGAAGACAAATTCAGCGACCTGAAACACAAGGTCATTCTAGTCACGCAAAGTATGAAAATAGTCGAAAAATCGAAAAATGCAACAGTGCAACAAACACGAGTCAACACGACGGTGCACCACCCCATTATGCTCTGTGTTTAAGACAAGTGATGAATGAGATTTTTGGGGAAAAGTGGATAAGACGAGGCGGTCCTGTAGCTTGGCCATCTCGATCGCCAGATCTAACATCAGCAGATTACTTTTTATGGGGTTTTGTCAAAGATCGCGTAATGGCGGTAGCACCTACCACGCCTGACGACATGAAAGACAGAATACGACGAGCATGTACCGAAATTACACCACAAATGTTAGCTGAAGTTAGACGGTCTTTTCATCAGCGAATTAACAAGTGCTTACAAGTCGAGGGTCATCACTTCGAGCATCTTCTGTAGGTAGAACCAAACCAAGGTTAGTGGATCCTTTGAAAGTGATTATTCCGATATTTTTCGATTTTTTTACTATCTTCATACTTTGCTAACTAGAATGATCTTGTGTTTCAGGTAGCTGAATTTGTCTTAAAATCGGTAATAATGTCATCGAAAAAAAAAATACATAGTTCCATTTAAAAATCTGAAGTTGACCTTGACGTACCTTCAGCGCCTCCACCGATAAAAAAATAGGGTGGTCCAGTATGACGGCCTTCTCGAACACTGAAACTTTTGTCTGAAACATTTTTGGATATGATCAATAGTTTGAGTGCTATTGCTCTGTAACACTTTATGTGCCTCACCCTGTATATTTGACTAACAATATATTCGTTTCGCGCCAGGCAGACATAATAAATCCGCATGCAAAGTATCAACATGCTCCAACAAATACGAACAAACGAACAGACAGACAGACGGAATTGAGAAGACATACCTACTGTTCGTCATCTAGGGACCCCGAAACGTGAAGATGTTTTCACGAATATAATCACAGGCGTAACTTGGGCCACCAATTTGGAGGGGTAAAAGCAAAACTCTGTCTAGCACAGAAAAACGTGAACTGTCGAAAACGGTTTCTACATAATGTTTAAACTAGTTATTTGCATAACCGGACAATTTTCATAACCGAATTATTTGCATTCGAATGATATTAATAACCGAATGATTATTTGAATAATCATTCTAATACATTTTGGCTCTCGATTCGTTTCGATTTCGCCGGTTTGCCGGTTGGCGGTTCACCGTCATCTGCATCGGCATCGTAACTTGCAGATAGCAGGGGAACTCAGTTAATCCTTAATTATAATAATTGTATAAATGATTTTTATTTGATTTCTAAGGAGTTTAAACCATTGAGAATAGCTATATCAATACTAATCATAAAGAAATTATAAATATGCGAATACAAAGTACTATCTATTGAATCTATTTTTAGTTCCTAAAATTCTCTAGTAGCCACCCTTCCCTTTTCGCTTGCACACCATACCGGTATATTTTAGAATCCATAATTTATCTACGTTCAGCCTTCCGCGGTTCTAAGGAGGCACACTTAAAATTTTAAACATCGAAAGCCACTTCTTGTCCCACGTTCATATCGTCTGACGACGGATGGGCATCGACTGCTCCGCTATTAAAAATTAAATATAAATCTGTTACATTGGAAAATCTTATTTCGCTTTCTGTTTATCCCTTATTAGACATAATCAACCGCGTTTCGAAGCAAAAATTTAGGCCGTTATAAATTAATACCAACACAGCTTCGGCAAATCTCATACTCAGCAAAGCGTTATCTTTAATAGGAACGGCCCCATAAATTTAACTGGTCGACTGGCAGTCTCAAATGTGTTAATAACATCAACAAGCAGCCGCGAGCCTCACTTGGGTCAATCAGTACAATCTGCCTTGCTATGGTTACGAATGACGTATTATTTACAGAATTTCGATCACTCGCAGGTCGCTGAGATACGGCACGTAGTACGTATCAAGATGAGGTTATTTTTCATTCGAATACTTGGAACGAAAACCGAGTTACAGAGGTTATTTCAATAACCGGATAACCGGTTATTTTTCATTCGAATAAGCCCATCACTAGTTTAAACCTACACAATAATGCTGTGCATGCTCTTTGCAGCCACAATTTGGAGGGGGGGGAGGTGCTGCCTCTCCTTGCTCTCCTTATGTTACGCCTATGATTACAACCCTTTCTTCGAATTTTAGACAAGGGAAATAATAAAGTAAGTTTGGTTAACTACATTTTTGTTGGCAACCCTGTATAATCAAGAATTTTTACTAATTTGCATTATCTTCGCACCTACAATTTGTATACCGGTCAAACATACACAATTTTATCTCTCTATTGACATCATTACGTTCCTGAGAGCCGAGTTAGCAGGCAGAAATCAGAAAAAAATCTCAATACATGTTAAATTCCTAGGATCGAGTTTGAGAATGGACACCAGGTATAGGCAAATTTTGTGGAACTCTCATAGTTGCAGGAATATATTCCACCTCTGCATCGGACCCTGTACAAAGTGGGTAAATTTCGATGTTTTCATAGGAAATATCGCTAATTATAGGAGATACAGAAACATGAACCCCCCACCCCCCACCCATCCTCGATCTCTTTTTTGAGAAAAGCTTAATGGTGCAAACCAAAATGGTTTTCGAGTTATAAAGGAAAGTTCGATTTTCCAATTCTTCGTTTTGTGGCTATATCTCGTTTATTTATGAAAATAGAGGATAGTAATTTTCACGTTCTTCAGTCACTTTTTTAATGAGAATACAGTGACACAGACACATTTTCGGTTTTGACCCTTAAGCTGTTCTCTAAAAAAAGAGATCGAGGATGGGCGGTTCATTTTTCCATATCTCATATAGAGAAACTACGAATCTGTACCTACATTTATATGGAAATGTACATGTCCATTAAAAAGTCCATAAGGGGCGGCTGTGGAAATTCAAACGTATGGATAATATGTTGGTGGCACTGTAAGTCTATGTCAAATTCGAGGTTATCAGGTTAGGTTTTCAGTCAGGTTTGATACAGACTGATGCCAAACCTAACCTGCTAACCTCGAATTTGACACAGACTTACAGTGCCACCAACATATTATTCATACGTTTGAATTTCCACAGCCGCCCCTTATCGACTTTTTTAATGAACATGTTGGGGCCACAAACAACGAATTTTATACGCACAATCTTTCACTAAACTAAAACTGCTACCTAAAGCTTTCTTGGCCATAAACACAGTTTTGATTTTGCATATTTAGTGCAAGGTTATGACGCTTATGAGAAATGCTAGTTTGTACTTATTTATACAGGGTGAATCAGAACAACACCGACAAACCCTCAGGAATAATAGAGGGAATCAAAATAAGTATTTTGAGATAAGGAACCATGTCCGAAAGCCCCCTTCGGTGCCACAAAGTATCTTAAGGTAACCACGTAATACCGAGGTGACTACGTAATACCGATTAGATAATTTATCTACCTAATTTATCAAATAAAATATTTATTATTTGGTGTTGTTCTGATTCACCCTATTTACACAAGAAAATTCCAAGTTTGTGTATGTATTCTTGTTCACAAGGTATTCCTAACAACTCTAATAAAAATATGGGGAATTTCTAAGAGTTCACGAAAAAATATTACACAACTTTTTTCGGTTCACCATACAGGGCACACAAAGCAAAAAAAAAGCTGCTACAAAGACGATGCGTTAGGCAAAATTTGAATTCGATATTGAAAATTCACGTACTTGTGAAAGCCTTAAACATTGCACAAGTAGAAAGAATGTGAACAATGCAAAAATTCACGAAATGTATTAACACATTTTTTAACATCACTAAAATTATTTGTAAGGTCTGCTAGGTTTTGAGATATATGCAAAATGATTACATTATTATATAAGTTTAAATAAGTATTCAAGCATGTTTAGGAAATTCTTGAGATCGAAAAGTTAAGGGAATTTATGGGTAATTATCATATTTGTTTTGACAAGGCATACTATTGACACTTGGAAATTCACAATTGAATTATTTTACAGATCCCTACCATGAATAAAAGTATAGATGTATGTATTGTTGCTTAGATTATTATTAGATATACCTACCATTGTATTGGGAAGGCACTCAAATACAATCGTAACGGTATAATTTCCTTGACCGCAGCGTTGACCATGTACAGACTGTAGAACACCGTTATAATTATCATCTGCAAATAAAAAAAGGTTTTACGTATTGTTCACGTTTATTTTACATAAAATAAAACAATGCATTTGGTGCAACGGTATATAAAAAAATTCTACATGTTCTTGCAACAAAGGCATTTGATAAAATATTTCTGATTAAACAATGGTAAATGGTATATAATTGGTGGCAATTGAAAAGAACATGGAGATATAGTCTATTTTTTTGCTTTATGCTTTAGGGTAGGCTTTGCATTTAAATTGAATGTTGAAATAAACCTTCTTAAAATAAAGCAATACCTTATTTAATGACGAAAAGCGCAGCGACGTCCGACACAGACGATAAACATCGCAAACGTGTCGACAATTTGATCTAAAATGACGGGCGAATCACTCAAAAGCGCATGGCAAACCGCCGGTCTCTAGCTCGTACCAAATTGAAAATCGCGAGTTCCCATATTGTCAGTATGGTATATTTTCACCGTAAAATCCACCACTAGTGATATAACTAATGATTATTTTTCAGGCTGTTTCGCTAACAATTCAGAACGAGTAACAGATTTAAATTTATTAATACTGTAACTTTTGTAAGAACTTGATATACTATTGCACATAGTGCATGTATGTACAACCCGAAATTGAATATTCAACTTGCCCTGAAGAGATTGCGCCTCCAATTAACACAGTATGACGAAAAGTGAGTTTCTTTCTGATTGGATATTTAAAACTCAAACAAAATAGGACAGAGAACATAGATACATAGCAGACAGAGAATATAACTACATAGCAACAGCGACAAGCATTCAAGCTGTCTACGGAAAATGAGTTCGACTAATGTTTCATTTTGATTTGTCGCTGAATAAAGACTTGCTCACCCATCGCAAATATAAACATCTACTCGTTTCTGTAGCTTCGAAGTTCACATGGCTACTGTTAAAGTATATACTTGGTACTGTGAATTTTTCGTCTTTTATTTTATTATTAACCCGGCGAAGTGAGCGCTTTCGAAGCGACTTGCGACTGGGCGAAAATTTAGTATGTACGCATGTTCCAGTTATGTATACAGTGAATTTATTATAACGCGCAATGTGGCATTCCCGTTTCCATATGGACTTGATTGTTACTATTTATTTCTAAGGGCAGATTTCATACAGACGATTTTCTATGAAAATTTACAGAGGTGTTTTATCAAGCTTTAGAACGATGTAGCAAAACTTTGGTATCACTGCGATACATCGTTCGGTGTAAGGAAGCTCCCCAAAAACTGAAAAAAAAACCGACAAATCTTCTATTCAAAAATGACTAACGATTTTAATCATCTTCACAGACTGCATTTCCTTATCTATCTATTAGGGATGTTCCGAATATACAAAAATTCGTATTCGCGAATACGAATGCCGAATACAAATACTCTTATGAATATTCGCGAATACGAATACGAATACGAATACATGACCTTGAGTGAATAATATCAACATCAACATCGTTTTTGTACGCGCTGCAAATTTTAGAAATAGTATGGAAAATAGTTTTGTTGTTATTTAATGTTATAGAATGGTTAATATTTAAAAAAAATGTTTTATTTAATGTATGAATACCTGTTTTATATATTTATTAAAATTCTTATCTATATTTCTATAATTTTAATGTCAAGTATGTACTCGTATAATATTCGTGTTAATTTTGGCGAATACGATTACGAATACAAATATTGAAAATATAGCGAATACGATTACGAATACGAGTATTCGGAACATCTCTACTATCTATATACCGGGTGCTGACTTGTCCGACGCACCATAGGGATTTGCATAGTAAATTGTTTATGTTCAATTATTTGCTCCTCTAATTATTTTAGAGCTCAAGTGTAAATACATTTTTTGTAGGGAAAATAATACTACATCCATTCATACTAATGTTAAAAAATTTCCATTTTCCGGAATAGTATAAATCAATGAAAACGAAAATTAAATTTACAAAAAATCCGTTGTGCCTTGGAATTACCTAAACAAACAATATGTGTTGTTTGTTCGCTTGTCACTTCTGTTTGACGTTTATAATAATTTATTAATAATTTTGTTTCGCTTAAAGTGTCGAAGGTATCTTGTATTTAGCATATCTAGATCTTGTCTACAGCAAAAATGGTTTTATGGTGGAACTAGGGCTCGCAAAGTAAACGCTTTGTTTAGTGTAAAACGAGGTGTAAAATATCCGTATCGGTAAATTCCAAGCAGTATAACCACTAATCGACTAATACATTAAGTTTTAAACTATAGGCACGTTATTAAATAATTGTAGGTGAAATAATGAGGTTCAGAACCTACACCAAAACGGGGAAACGGCAATACGTTCAGTCTTTTAACGGCAGTGACTGCAAATTCTAGTTTTAGTTTAAGATAAATATCGTAAAATATACTTTTTGCCGTTTTTGGAAGAGGAAGTAGCATCGGCGGTGATCAGAGTTGCCAGAGACCAAGGGATTTGGTTTCAACTCGTATTGTGTACGAATTTTTAAATAACAATTTCTTCAATAAGGCGATTGGTGCAAATGATGCAATTAATTGATTTGCTAGGTCCCCCGATATTTCACCAAATATATATTTTTTCTTTGGCTACATTTGAAATCAACATTTACTCTAGATGAGTATTTCAAAATCTAGAAGAGCTGAAAAATGTATTCGAGGGAAGAGTGGTCAAATAACGCAGTATCAATTAGCAAATATTAGGCAAGAATTTTACGACAGGGCTATTGCTCAGCAACGAATGGTGGGTTATTTGAACATTCAATTTGATTTTTCATTATTTTTGTGCGAAAATAAACGAAATGGTTTCCTATTATACGTTTTATAGTTTTATAATAACCTGAAAACGCAAAAGTCAACTGCAATGATAGACAAATGTAAGTGCATTGTTTGTTTAGATAATTCCATGGCATCACTATTTTTGTTAAATGTTAGTTTAATTTTTACTTCTAGTCCAAGAGCCAGCAACGGGTTTGCTTACAGTATTTTTAACAAGCGTGTAACTGTTATAGAAGGTTCCTTTGAATGTACTGAGAAGGAAATCCGAAGTCTGGCAAGCCTGTGGGGGTGGTTTTGGCCCCCTTGCATTCTTGAAGGATGGAAAAAATAATAAGAAAAAAGTATAATAACAAGTCTGGCTCTTTACTATGTTAAAGGTAATCATATCTTATGTAAGTAAAAAGATTGACAGACGCTTTCGCGGGTGGTAAGTTTACCCCAGATTCACATAAAGTTGCATAATAAACTTAATCATTTACTGTAAAATATCGAGAGATCCAAAAAAACTGATCTTCAGCAGGCTGTGGAAATTCAAAATTGTGAATAATAAGTTGGTGGCACTGTAAGTCTGTCAAATTCGAGGTTACCAGGTTAGGTTTTCCGTCAGTTTTGACACAGACTGACGCAAAATCTAACCTGCTAACCTCGAATTTGACATAGACTTACAGTGTTACCAACATATTATTCCTAGGTTTTGTGTCAGTTTTGACACATTATTTTTTTCCGTCCTTCAAGGACGCAAGGGGGCTAAAACCACCACCGCAGGCTTGCCAGACTACGGGTTTCCTTCTCAGTATATTCAAAGGGACCTTCCATAACAGTTACAGACTTGTTAAAAATACTGTAAGAAATCCGTTGCTGGCTCTTGGACTATTCCTTTTACAATAAAGGAAGTATTGGATTCACCCCAAAAATTCGAAATTGAGTTTTCAACAGATCTTCACGTTTTAGAGTCCCCTGAACCCAAAAAACGTATTTTTTTCATTGGTCTGTCTGTCTGTCTGTCTGTCTGTGTGTCTGTCTGTCTGCCTGTGAACAGAATATCTCAAAAACGAAAAGAGCTATGGCGTTGAAACTTCATATATAAGTTTTGTGTACTATGTAGATGAGACAGCAAACTTTTGAAGAAAATCGCATAACCGGAAGTAGGTGTTTACTCTTATGATTTTTCAGTTTTTTTCGATTTTTTCAAAAACGGCTCTAACGATTTTTTTAAACTTTACATTTTTATTACATTTTTAATGTGTATTGATGTGAGATAGGTGATTTTCCAGTTGAATAATTCTAAAGTGGGTTTCTTTTGTTTTTTTTTCAATTTTTTTTATTAACTCCTATTTTAAATAAAACACCCAGTATATTATTACATTTTTGAATTCACCTTAAAAATCTAGAGAAAATTTGTCTCTTCAACTAACGCTCTATTTTGTACCGTTTTTGTAGAATTTGTAATTTTTGAAATTTTTTGACAAATGCTTAAAAATTAAAAATGAAATTTTTGATTAATTATAAGATCACTGTAAAAGGAAGTTGTGTGAATGTATCACACCAGATTTTTTGCTTTCTTTCGGTTCCCGAAAATGGAAAATTGTTAGCAAAAATATGAATGGATGCAGTATTTTTTTCTCAACAAAAATGTATTTACACTTTCGCTCTAAAATAATTAGGGGAGCAAATAATTGGACATAAAGAATTTACTATGCAAATTCCTATGGTGCGTCGCGCAAGTCAGCACCCGGTATAAATATAAAGGAAAGTCACAACCCTGACTAATCAACGCACAGCCGAAACCACTGTCACTAAAAACTTGAAATTTGGGTGGCAGGTTCAATTTGTTACGTATGGTAGTGCTAAGAAGGGATTTTTTGAAATTCGACTCGTAAGGGGATGAAAAGAGGTAAAATGTGTTTTCACGAATTCCTCAATATCTCTTACACCCGATAAGATATCGATTTGGTGTTTACTTTCAAAGATTATCAATGCAAATACCTAGAAACGTATTTTAAGATTTTGTCCTACTCAACCCCTAAAGATGCAAACCTAGATTGGGGGTGAATTAACGAACCCTTCGTATCTCCTATGTTTATTGAGTTAGAACATTCTTTTTTGGCATATAGATGTATTTTTAAAATACTTAGAAAGGGGTGTAACGGAATTTGAAAATTTTAACCCTAAGGGGGTGAAAGGGGTAAACTCTGTTTTCACTAATTCCTGAATATCTCTTAAGACTCGATAAGATAGCGAATTAGTGTTTCCTTGCATAGGTGTTCAACAAAAGTATCTAAAAACATATTTCAGGATTTTGCCCTAATCGACCCCTAAAAGTACAAATCTGGATTAGGGGTGAATTAAAGAACCCTTTGTAACTCCTAGGTTTATTGAGTTAGAACATTCCTTATTTTGGCATATCGATGTATTCTTAAAATATTTACAAAGTGGTTTAAGGGATTTTACAATTTTACCCCTAAGGGGGTGAAAAGGGGTAAACTGTATTTTCACGAATTTCTCAATATCTCTTAGGCCCGATAATATATCAACTTGGTGTTTGCTTGCATAGTTATCCAATACAAGTGCCGAAAAACGCATTTCAGGATTTTGCCCCAATCAACCCCTAAAAGTGCAAATCTGGATTCGGGGTGAATTAAAGAACACTTAATAGTTTCTCCTACGTTTATTGAGCTAGAAGATTATTTTTTGGCATATAAATCTATTCTTAAAATATTTAGAAAGCTGTTTAAGGAATTTTAAAGTGTTACCCCTAAGGGGGCGAAAAGTGGTAAACTATGTTTTCACGAATTCCTCAATATCTCTTAAGCCGATAAGATATCGGCTTGGTTTTTTGCTTGCATACGTATCCAATACAAATGTCTACAAACACGTTTCAGGGTTTTCCCAAATCAACCCCTAAAGGCGCAAATCTGGATTCGGGATGAATTAAAGAACCGTTCGTATCTCCTATGTTTATTGAGCTAGAACGTTGTTTTTTTGGCATACAGATGTATTCTTAATATATTTAGAAAGAGGTTTAAGGGATTTTAATGTTGCCCCTAAAGCGGTAAAAAGCAGGCGCGTAGGAGCCGTGGGGGCCACGGGGGCCAATGGCCCCCTCAAATAATTTTCAGAGGGGCCTGGCGCCCTCGAAAATAGCTTTTTCTAGTTTCATCATAATTTATAATTTTACGTATTTCTTATAACCACTAACATGAACATATATGAACTTGAAGTGTAATAAAAACCCCCCGTCTATTTCAGAAAGTAATCGGTGTTGTCGGATACTTTTTACAATATATAATTGAATCAAGAAAAATCTCTATATTTAGACAACTGTAAAAGAACCTTTACAGGATTTTTGTAACAGTAATCCATTAACAGAGCTAGATTAGTGTTTCTAGAAACCATTTAAATAGATATTAATTAGAATTGAAAAATATTTCTCCTAAAAAGCACCTTGCATAAAAAACGTAAAAATTATGCAAACATTCTACTTTTTGGTAAATAATACAAAATCTAAAAAAGTAGTTAACATTTTATATTATTTTTGCCAATTATAAATCTTGAAAGTCTTCACATAAAAAATTGAATTTTAATATTAAGTCTTGGTATCTGAAATTTTGCAAAAATATTTTTTCTACGGTCACCTCTAAAACTGACTATTAAAAGCTCACTGTCAATGCGAAAAGTTAGTGATTCACACATTTTTCTCTAACCATTTTAACATCGCAACGATGGGCTTATTCGAATGAAAAATAACCGGTTATCCGGTTATCGAAATAACCTATGTAACTCGGTTTTCCTTCCAAGTAATCGAATGAAAAATAACCTCATGCTGATACGTACTACGCTTTGAATATAAAACCTTTATTCAAAGGTACTACGTGCCATATCTCGAAATGCTCGAAATTCTGTAAATATAATACGTCATAACTCATAAACAAAGCAGGTTATACTGAAAACACCATTTGGTTATCGCGTACCTACCTCCTATCATAAAAAATATCAAATTCTGGGGACCTGAAACCTGAACGCCTAAAAACTGCAAACGCATCAAGCTATAAAACAATGTTTTATTTGCTTACATATCCAAAGGTTCAAAACAAGAGCCTTTAACCCGCCCGATCGATAAAGATAAACGTTTTACCACTGTTTTTTTAATTGCGTATTGCGATTAGCAAGCAGTCCCGCATATTTCTTTCTTTCTACACTTCTTAATAAATACCTCTTAATTTCCAATACATAACACATAATGTACGGTCGGCGCCTTAGGGACACTACACACTATTATGATATATTTTGCATGTATTCTTTAAGTGTATAAACTGGGTTTTTGCAGTTATTATGGTTTTAATTGTTACGTCAGATTGTTTATTGTCAATTATGAAATGCCATCTCACATTAATGAAGTAACCGGAGCAAGAATACTCCAAAGACTAGAAGAACATATTACGTGTCCCGATTTCTAAGGCGCCGACTGTACATATTATGTTTTGGTTATAGATTGGAAGAATGTACGAGTAATCGGGCTAATCAACCTTAGAAATCAAATAAAAATCATTTATACAATTATTATAATAATTAACGATTAACCGAGTTCCTCTACTATCTGCAAGTTACGATGTCGATGCAGATGGCGGTGAACCGATGTCGATGCAGATGACGGTGAACTGCCAACCGGCAAACCGGCTGACTTAATCGAAACGAATCGAGAGCCAAAATGTATTCGAATGATTATTCAAATAATCATTCGGTTATTAACATCATTCGAATGCAAATAATTCGGTTATGAAAATTGTCCGGTTATGCCCATCACTAATCGCAACCACGTAAACAATGTCTTAATGAAATAATCGCTTCACTTCATTTTACTTTACGCATCGCCATGGCTAACCTGATTATTACTGTAATTCGTCGTTTTTCTGGAACTGGCTAAAATTATTGACAATTGCATCATGGCGCGTCCATCATCAGGCAACAGTTTTTTTGAGTTTGTGAGTTTTTGGGAAGTTGAAGATGGAATCTGAAGATAATTGCACCCCGCCTGAAGTATTTGAAGCGGCCCAGACAGCAACCAATGAGTTATTGCCGGCCAAATCGCGCTGCCGTTATGAACGGCGGTACAACGACTTCATGAAATGGTGTGAATCGAAATTTCAATTATTCAACAATTTTGTCATCTATTTAGGACCGTAGAAAATTTTTTGTATGTATTTCGAGTGTAAAGAGCCATTTTGGTATTCGGTTGCTTTTTCGCGCATCGCTACCGCTCGGCACCAAACTCACATCCTCATACCAAAATGGCTCTCTTTACACACTAAATACATAAATATCTATTAAAGATTTAAAAATTTATTTTTAGCTAAAGTTTCAAAAATTAGGTGTTTTCTGGCCTTGAGCTTGTTCAGTTAACTAAAAATAACAAATTCTAAAAAAATCTCATTGAAATCTTACTTAATTTCCGAAAAAGAGCACTTTTTAGATTTTGACAAATTCGAAAAATTCCATTTTCTAAATAAGTAAAATCGCTCGGTATATATGATAGGGGCTAAATAGGTTTTTAGACAAGCACAAATTATTGACGTAAGAAGTGTTTTTGAAAAATCAAAAATAAAATGTTTCCCATATTATGCTGACTTTTTGGCGGACACTGTAGAGGAGGTAGAACATGTAGATCTAGATCTAGACGATCTTGTAAACGATTTCGTAGGTGCTTTACCAACTAGAATTTCTGTTATTGGCACAGGTTCCTAAATGATAGTTTCTTAATTGCATTTATTTTTGTATTTGTGTTTTATGTACATTTATGATATTTCTAATCTTTATTTATACCCTTTTTATTTTTTGAAAACTAGTTGTATACTCATTTAAGCTTGCTTATTCATGTGTATTCTTTGCTTATGTGAAAATCTGATAAAACATTTTTCATTGTTTAACTAATTTTTTTATGGTACAGTGTTTTTTAAAATAAAATAGTACTTTTTTATTATACCTGCATCAGAATCGCCGTTTAAAGCACGCCTGAGCGTGCGAAAACAGGCGATTAAAGCTCGCCGAGCTTTAAAGGTTGTCAAGGAAACGACTGCATGCAACAACGAACGTGGACGAGACAAAAACGTAAATAATTCTCGTAACTATAGTAGCAATATTATTATGCCCTATCGATTTATCACGACAAAAATTATTTCTAAGTTTTTAGTGCGTAATTTATTTCCAGTATTGCAGGTATAATAAAAAATAGCGTAAAGTATTCGTGGATAACTGGTCTTTAAAACACTTGCTCTATTTCGAGCACTCCGGCTACACCGTCGTGCTCGAAAACTCGCGCGTGTTTTAAAGACCTTGTTATCCACTCATACTTTAATATACTAATTAAGTAACCAGTGACTAAAATATACTATTATAGTATTAAACTAAAAATTGATAATCAGGAAATGGGAAATATTATAGCTCGTATTAATGAATCAAGTTAGAAGTCTTTATTGAAATTAGAATGGCCCCCGCAGTCTAGAAAACGCTCCTACGCGCCTGGTAAAAAGGGAAAACTGAAAAGGTGTTGGGTGTTAAATTTATTGATTTTGTTTGCTGTGGTTTTATTTCAGAATAGTATGGGCTGAAAGAATTTTTCAAAATTCTACCCCTAAGGGGTGGAAATGGGTATCTCTAATTTTCAAGGTCAACTTTCTAGGGTATAAGTTGCATTCCTGCAGGGTCCCTAGTTTTAATAATGTTGGTACATAGATTTTTAGTTCTCTTTTTACACTAAAAAAAAAATGATTGCCATTTTGACAGATATGTCATAATTTAATATCGCTTGCTTCATTTTTGCATTGACACATAACCATAATTTTGAAAAAGTTCTACCAACACGAGGTATAAAAATTTCCTAGCGTTTTAATCACATATCTACCAACAATGTAACACTTTGACAGTTATTATAGAAAAAAAAAGTACTTTATATTTTCATTTTATCTCATTGATATACTAAAACTATAGTTTTATCAATATATACAAGGAGAACGACAATTAGTGAAGCATAAATAAGTTGTAAGGGACATTTTTCGGAAGAATTTTGTTTCCATTTTCTTACAATATTGTTTTGCGTATTGAGCGAGCGGGAGGGGGGCGCCCTAGAATTAATTTGAGATTTAGAAGAAAAAACATTTCTTGCCCGTACGAAGAACGGGCATCTTGCTAGTATATATAAAGGAAAGTTACAACCCTGACTAATCAACCCAGAGCCGAAACCACTGGTACTAGAAACTTGAAATTTGGGTGGCATGTTCAATTTGTTACGTAAAGTAGTGCTATGAACGCATTTTTTGAAATTCGACCCCCAAGGGGGTGAAAAGAGGTAACATGTGTTTTCACGACTTCCTCAATATCTCTTACACCCGATAAGATATCGATTTGGTCTTTGCTTGCAAAGATTATCAATGTAAATATCTAGAAACGTATTTTAGGATTTTTCCCTAATCAATCCCTAAAGGTGCAAATCGGGATTGGGGGTGGATTAAAGAACCCTTCGTAATTCATATCTTTATTGAGTTAGAACATTATTTTTTTCGGCATATAGATGTATTTTTAAAATATTTAGAAAGGGGTGTAAGGAAATTTTAAAATGTTAACCCTAAAGGGGTAAAAGGAGGAAAAAACTGAAAAGGAATAGGGGGGTTAAAATTATTAATGTTTTCGCTGTAAGTTCCATTTCACAATAAAATGGGTTAAAATGGATTTTTTGAAATTCCACCTCTACGGGTGTGAAAAAGGTAAGAGGTGTTTTCACGAATTCCTAAATATCTCGTAAGACCCGATGAGATAGCCACTTGGTGTTTATTCGCAAAGATTATCAATGCAAATACTTAGAAACGTATTTTAGGATTTTGCCCTAATCAACCCCTAAAGGTGAAAATCTGGATTAAGGGTGAATTAAAGAATCCTTCGTATCTCCTATGTTTATTGAGTTAGAACATTCTTTTTTTAGCATATAGACGTATTTTTAAAATATTTAGAAAGGAGTCTAAGGGAATTAAAAAATTTTAACCCTGAAGGGGTAAAAGGAGGAAAAACTGAAGAGGGGTAGGGGGGTTAAAATTATTAATTTTTTTGTGGGTTCCATTCGACAATAAAATTGGTTAACAGGGATTTTTTGAAATTTCACCCCCACAGGGGCGAAAAGGGGTAAATTTGTTTTCACGAGTTCCTCGATATCTCTTAGACCCGATGAGATAGCGACTTGGTGTTTACTTCCAAAGATTGTCACTGCAAATACCTAGAAACGTATTTCAGGATTTTGCGCTAATCAACAATTAAAGGTGCAAATCTGGATTCGGGGTGAATTAAAGAACTCTTCGTATCTCCTATTTTTATTGAGTTAGAACTTTCTTTTTTGGCATATAGATGTATTTTTAAAATCTTTTCAAAGGCGTCTAAGGGTTTTTTAAAATATTACCCCTAAAGGGGTAGAAAAGAGGCAAAACTAAAAAGGGGTAGGGGGTTAAAATTATTGATTTTTTCTTATGGGTGCATTTTAGACTAAAATGAGCTAGAAAAGATTTTTAGAAATTTCACCCACTCCGCTATAATCTATATGTATAAATGATAAAGCACCAACTCAACCACGCGGATCCGTAGTAATCCTTGGTACCAGGAATTTGAAATTTGGCACGAAGAGTCCTTCAGTTACGTAGCGAAGAGCTAGGAAAAAAGTTTTCGAAATTCCACCCCTAAAGGGAGGGAAAGAGGTAAAATGTCTTTTCACGAATTTCTCTCTTAAGGCCCTATAATAAATACCTATATCGATTTGGTTTTTACTTAGAACGGTTACCTATACAAGTTCCTAAAAACGTAATTCAGGATTGTGCACAGATCAACTGCTAAAGATGCGAATTTGGATTCAGGGGTGAATTATAGAACCTTTCGTATTTCCTGTGGTTCCTGACGACCATTGTTTCTGGGCATATGTGTGTTTTTTATATCGTTAGAAAGTGGTTTAAAGTTTTTATTCTAAATTTCATCGTGAAAGAAGTAAAAATGGGGTAAAAGTAAAAAGAAGTTAAAAAGAGGTTAAAGCTATTGATTTTTTTCTTGTGTTTAGTTTAGAATAAAATAGAAGGATTTCCGAAATTCCACCTCCAAGCGGTGGAAACTGGTTTGTTGCTACAACTTATGAATACAACATTTAATAAGTACATCTATTATTGTTCTTATACTAAACCTATAGTTTTATCAATCTATACAACGAGAACGACAATTACATACACATTTCTAAGGGATACGTGAAGCATAAAAGGCTTATGGAGAACTTTTTTCGGAAGAATATTGTTTCCTTTCTAGCTACAATATTGTTTTTTTTTGCAGCGTTTGTTAGTTTAGCGTATTGAGTGAGGGAGGAGGGGAGCAATCTAGAATTCATTTAAGATTTAGAAGAAAAAAATTTTTAGTCCGTACGAAGAACGGGCATCTTGCTGGTCAGTTTCTTTACGGAGATGTTCTATGGAGCTTTCGAACGATGGAATCAGACTTTGATTTCACTAGCATGCACCGTCCGGTGTGGAGAGGCCCATATACCACATAAAATGTCCAAAAAAGCGATAAAGATGATTTTTCTCAAAACATTTTGATCATTTTCACAGATGACGGTTCACTCTTCCTCAAAATATCAGTATCTACTCAAAAATCCCAGTGGGGAGATATCTGGGGTACAAATTTTATTTTAATGCTGAGATTATGGGGTGTGAAAACTGAAGTTGCGCAAGGTATGTTGATCGCAGAAATAGTCGTTTTGACAAGCAGTGTACTGTAGGTTTTTTTTTTACTAATAGAAGAGGTAAAATTTCACGCATTTTTAATAGTATATTATGATACTAGTTTATAAGTATGGCTTTAAAGCACGTGCGACGAGTTTAAGAGCAAGACGCGAAGCGGAGTGCTTTTATCGTCGCTGGTGCTTTAATGGCACTTATGCACGTGTATCATACGCTATTTTTTCTACGATTATAACAGAAATATAAAAACTTAGTTCGGTGACACTTTTTCCGTCACATTGTGTTAGACATTTTAAGTTATTTTGACATTCAAATTTACGACAGAGCGTGTTTTAATATAGTATTAAAACACGCCACCAATGGCAACGTGCGCATAAGACGTATTTTGGGCGCTAATATTAAGAGTGCTACAAAATTCACTTTTGACACTAGAAACTGTGCAGAGTTGTCATTTTGACACGATCGTAGAAAAAAATTGTTATTTGAACAGTGTTATTAATATTTTAGAACACAAATACACTTCACCGCAAAATTAAGGGATCAGAAATAAATAGTAGTCAAACGGTTCTCGGTAGTGTAAATCATCCTACATCCTGTGTAAAGTACATTCTTGTGCAAATAAATCTGGGACAATGGTTTTTTCATATGTAGGTTGAGTTGAGAATTGAAGAATATCTCCATGGATTTTCTGCTACCAGAAAGAGCTACATTTTCATTTACTTGTGAAAGTTTAATGTAACTCTTTCTGATAGCAGGAAATCCATGGAGATATGCTTCAAATCTTAACTCAATTTACATATGAAAAAACCATTGTCCCAGATTTATTTGCACACGACTGTACATAATTTTTTTCACTACCAATATTTCCTTATGTAAAATAAATGGTAAATATACGGTACCCCCCACCCAAGAAAAGCGCCCTTCCGTGCTTTCCAAGAATACTTCGATACTCAGCATCACTCCGTTTCGCTAATACAATGAAATGCTATGAACCAGTTATTTATAAAAAAAAAAAAACAAAAAAAAATTTTTTTGCCGACGACCATAGCTCAAAAGTTGATGTTGCCTTCATTTTCGGAGGACCTATCGTATGAAAACGATCCAAGACTTCAGGAAGGTTCCTGGCGATCGGAATCGTGTACACATACGAACATACATCCCCCGCACAGCACGTTTAGGCACCCCCCAATACGGGGGATTGATCTAGTGGGCTGGGATCTTCACCAAAAGATCCGCACCGCCGAGATGGAGATTTGATATAGTGGGTTCATTAGTCGGTTGGCTCGAATTTTAGAGATATTTGACTCAGAGTGGTTTTCGATATGAGGGAATTTCAATACTTCGTACACTTCGTGTCGAAGTAATAGCGTAAAATTATTACATTTTCTAAGTTATAGTAGCTTATTTCGGAGCTTGCGGCGTTGTTACAGTGCTGTGACGTTTTGTTTGACAGTTATAAACGCATTGTAAAAAATGCGTGAATACGATTGCAAGTGCTGTTTTGTGAGCTTTATGATTGTATTCTGTTTAAAAATGGATAATAATATGAGCGATAATGGTTTTCTTCATGTTAATCAAATGGCAAACACGGCATCTCGTCAGTTATAGTAAATGCGGGATGTAAGTAATTCACTTCTCTAGGGAAGTACGTACATTGTCATGGAAACTAACAATTTTTGTAAATGTTTCCTACATCCCTCAAATTAGACAGTGTAAAGATCACTTGCAAGAAAGATAATGAAAAAATGCAATATTTTTTATCGTTGAAAATATTGTTTTGAAACTCATACGCAATAAAGATAGGACTATTAATAAACATTTAATAATATAACTTCGATCATTGGTGTTTAGAGAAAATCTAGACTCGTTGGTGAACAACACTGATGCCCATTCTTCATCTCCTCCCCAGTTCAAATGATCATGAACAAATGCTAAACGTAGCCTCCCGTGAAGGGGGTTCAAAATTGGACCGGTTGCAGGATGTCTTGTCTTCATACCAGAATCATTTAGTCTCCTCAATACGTTATCGCAGCTAATGACTGTTCTGGTGGACAGTTGGCGATCATTCCTCAGAGATCGAGCAGTGATGAACCTTTCACATCTCGCTGTTACGACCAAATACCGGTCTTCACACCTGATGGTTTTCTTTTTACGACCTTGGCCAGGTCTTCTGGTATAATTCCATGTCATTCGAAACCGCCGAGACACTCTGCAAATCACTGACTGCGAAACCAAAAGCCTTGCAGCAACTTTTCTCTCAGTATAGCCTTCCTTGGGCAGTGTGGCTACTTTAGATACGTCTACCTACGAAAGAGAGTTTCTCTGGACATCGGCTGTCATTTATTTTGATTTATATTACTGTATCAATTGTTTAGAACACCCTGACAGGCAACTTTTAATTACAAGACTTCTGCGATTTCTGAAATATTTGTTATCAAGCAGCATTTTTGTGGTATCTTAAGATGTGAATCTCCCTAAAATATACGTATGTAGCGATAAATAGTGCTATGTTTATTGCGTACGAGTTTCATAACAATACATTCAGCGACAAAGAAAATATTGCTTCAGCGCATAAGCCACCTTAGATTTAACTATTTTTACTAACGAATTCAGATTTATAACAAGAAAATAGCTATTTATATATCAAGGGAGCAAAGTGTATAATTTCCTCCAGCGGGCAAAGTTTGCGGCCCGACGCAAAGCGGAGGGCCGTAATTGCACGAGGGAGGAAATTCACTTTGCTCCCATGATATATATATGATTTTTTCGCCTCGCTAAAGAATGCGACTATATTTTTTTAATTAAAGAATATCAAAATACGTGTGGCATTTTGGGTATATTATTGCTAATCAGGTCGTCTATGTGATGCGATCAACAAACAACGATTTGTTGTGAGTGAAAAAAGAGTGCTAGTGAAAACAAACAAACCGACGAAACATATTTTGCAGTAGATGTCAAACTATTATGAAAATGTGTAGCAGCGGTGACGACGATTCAGATTTGCCCCCTGATATTGCAGAAGAGGCAAATGCTGCAACATTGGATTGGTTACCGGAAAAGTCAAAGGAAAAGTAGCGGTGCAAGAAAATATTGACATCAAAAACCCAAAATTGATTGCATTACTGAAGCGTCAGGCTGCAAGTTACAGGCCAAAGAAACCCGAAACTTTCACGCGAGGAGATCTCAACTAATTTTAATTGGAAGCTCCAGATGAGTACCTACTGATGAAGGTATTAAATACAAAATTGTTATGAACAACAGTGCCCCGTTTTAAAATAATTTTTATCCGTTACAGCTTGTCCTGGTCATAGGTATCTCAGGTGCCCGTCGGTGTGACGAACTCACCAAATTTAATATCAGCGATATTGGAGCAAAAGACGGAATTTTAATTATTCAAATCCCAGATTCGAAAACAACAAATGCGAGCGCCTTTACTGGTCATTGTCTAAGGAGGATACAGCTACACCTTTAGTGGATGCTCGAGCAAACATTTTAAGCATCAAACGTCACCGGGGATGGAAGTCCACGTCTGTCGCTGAAATTTATGTGGCTTGAGTCAATTGCAAGTATAGTGCAAGCCTCGAATCAATTATAGGAGAAACATGCTTAGAATACTGTGAAATAAAGTTTTTTCAAATGCAATTTGACATTTTGAAATTAACTGTCAATTTTAATTTATTAAATTTAATCATTAACAGTTACAGTTTCTATGGAAATTACTTTACCTCCCGTGGGAATTTTTGTTTACTTTACCTCCCGTGTGAGGTAAAGGCATCCTTTGCTCCCTCAAATTAGGGAGAAAAAGATCATTTTCTATAGAGCGAGGCGAAAAATCTTATTTCCGCCAACGAAATGGTCTCCATAACATTGCCTAATTTTCCCCGAATGGATTGTAAATGCTGAATAGCTAACATGCCGTCAAAATACTACCAGCGCGCTACAGGTACAAAATGAGGAAAAAAAGAAGTAGAGGTGATCATCATCATGATGTCATCATCCACTATCACTAAATTTGGGACTTTGTCCCTTATAAAGATAAAACCGAGAATAGATCGTGCAATTGCCAGTTGTGCAACCCTAATCTTGTTAACAGACTTCCACGGTAAGGTTAATGTTGCGGCGTAGTAATTGGATCCCTGCTTTATTAAATATACGATATCTTTTATTAGATTGCCGAAGGTAGCCCACGCCAATCCTGTTTTCTTAGAATTTCACATGTTTACTTGTCCCACCTTAAGATATATTTAGTATTCAAGGCAGTGGCGAATTCAGGTACCTCTGCGCCCCTAGGCACATATTTAAGATACCCCCTTTCTTGTTCCTTCTGGTAGAAAATATAAAACGATAATTATTATAAAAAAAATACAAATTCAAACTAAGAAGATTGAGAATATAAGTAACATAACAACCAAATGTAAATTGCAGTGAATTACGATTTACAAGCATATTTTACGCGATTTGCGTGTAGCGAATTCTATTAAAACGTCGTAATTAACATAGTGTATAGAATATGTGTAACGTTCAGCAGAATGGATGCATTGTGGGCGGACCTCAAATTCAACCAATGAGAAATGGGCCCACAAAGGGCATGATTGGTAGTACTGAAGTGTATTGTTGAGGACGCTGTCGATGTCAAATTCGAGGTTAGGTTTTGCGTCAGTTGGTGACAGACTGACGAAAAAGCTAACCTGCTAACCTCGAATTTCACATCGACTGACAGTGCCAGCAACAATATACGATCGCGGCCATGGGTATACCATATACAGGGAATTTATTTTAATAGTTTACATAAGCGTTTCGTTTCTATGCCATCATTTAATCAGACAGGTCATTTCCATAGTTACAAATGAGACCAATAGATTGGAGCGTGTATTTTACAAGTTAACATAGGAATTATTATTTGTCAAAAAAGCAATTAAAAGTTATCCTAATGTATACCACTGAAGAAAAGATACAACACACAAGTTATTCCTACGTATCTACTTTTTAGTTGCATACCTACATTCCGGTAACAAAATTAAAATTTCTTATTAGCAAGTACCTAATTCAAATTCGTATGTTAACTCGTAAAATAAACTCTCTAATCTATTGATTTCATTGGTAACTATGGAAGTGACCTGTATGATTAAATCCTGGCATAGAAACGAAACTGCTATGTTAACCATTAAAATAAATTCACTGTATTTAATAGTACTATACCTATTGCTAGCCCGTGTAAGTGGGGAGGTCACAGCGTAAGTGCGACAGACAACCAACTCTTTTACACACTTGGTGAGCTGTGCGCAAGCGTCGTCCGCGCGGTGGGGAAGTGGTCAAGTTTAAAATTCGCTTCTAAAGGCGGAGTTTGAATTCTCAGGCATGCGCACGAGATGCCTAGCGTTCACAGTGAGACTATGTCGGCGCCGTAATGTTTTCACCCGTTCCCAGACCCTACTAGCAATATAGAATAGAAGTAAAAATATGAGTTACACCATGATCGCGGCCATGGTGGATTTCCTGACTAGACGCGCATTGAGGATTGGTTGCCATCTCCCCTCTACTTTCTGAACGACTGCGCATTTTCGGGAACGTTTTACCTTGTATTCTTTACACCATGGTAATTAAATAAGTCACAACACAGGCCTGCTTCGATGTTACGTAGCGCTGACGAATTAAGACGCTGTTCCCCAATTGTCTGAAGATAGAATTTTAGTCTTTTTAAAATTGAAAAAAGTCGTTCGTCTGAACAGTTAGTTACAGAGCAATATCTAAATTTGAAAACACTGTCTACAGGTACTAATGGTGGTATACTATTTTCGTTACATTTACACATAACTACCGAATGATCGAAAACTTTCAACGTCTAGAGGGCTGTGGATTTTATAAATTAAATTTATGTTGGCAGTGATGAGTCAAGCTACTTAATAATATAACCTATAAAATTTTGACAGATAAACTTAACTTTTACAGGATGTTTAATGCCGAGCACTAGGTGGTGGTGTGTATGGAAAATGCAGCAAATCATTTTGAATAGCTGTAGTGTTTTTGTTACTAACATTTTTATGTATTCAACAAGAATGTTTGTATATGTTGAAATGACAATCCTGACATAACCTTAAACTGACAGATATAAAATTCCAATGTGACTTCTACTACCACGACTGCCAACAAAATTTTTTGACAAAACAATTCCACAGTCCTCTAGACGTTGAAAGTTTTCGATCATACTGAATTACATACCTATTAGTTTAGGAAATTGGTAAATTAACAATTAAATCTTGCGCAACTTGATTATCGTCGTGCGTCAGGGTTGCCAACCGTCCAGATTCTGTCGGGACCGTCCAGATTCTGTCGGGACCGTCCCGATTTTAAACCGCTTGTCCGGCGTCCCGGCGCAATGGCTGTCGGGACGCTAAATGTCCCGACTTTGAACTTTAGAGGACGTAATTGCAAAAAGTGAGGTTGGAGAAGCAAGTAGTTTATAATTTTTATCAAGAACATTTTCAATTTATTTCATTCTACACCCCAAGGTAAATGAGGTTACAGATTATACATACATACATTTTCATCTTATGTGGGTACCTTCGATAATGCTTTTATAATGATAAATAATAAACTATTTTCCATACATATTTTAAGTATTTGTATATAACTATGTGCTTACTACTAAAATTACATTTACTCTACATTTTTTATCTCGCTTCTTCGAATGTCCTTGATTTATAATAATAAAACATATTGGTTTCAGTATTTGTGAAGTTGTGTCAGTTATTAAATTAGCATGGTGAAACAAGTAGTTTCAATATTACAGCAACAGCTGATAGAAAAGTATACTCAGTCAAAGAGTTTAATATAACACCAGGTTTAATTTAATTATTAATAGTAAAACATTGCTTTGGTTATACAAGGTGTCCCAAAAAGACCAACTTGGGATGGCTATAAGGGATGATGAAACATAAAAAGGTTGCATATAGTTTTTCTTTTAAATCTCTCCCTACCGCAGTACCTACGTTCATTTTGTAGTTTCACATGCAATAGTTATTTCAAATAATTAATTGGATTCCACTATTCTCATTTATTCCCAAATATCCAGTACATTTTTACCTAACTGGTTAGGCAACCCTATCAACATCTTTAACAATTTTTGAACAAGCTACAGTTATCTTTATCAATTTAAACCACACTTAGCACTCCTCAGTTCTTCTGATGGCCGATTTTCAAATTTTCGAACTTTTGATAAGTTGAATTAGACTGTTTTTGGCAAAGTTTCGGCCATTCCATGCCAGTCCTGTTTCGTGTAAGTTAGTTATTCCTCATGGGGACTTTGCTTCGTTAAAAGCTTAATTAGAGCTCGCTCTGATTGTGGAGGATATGTGAGGCATCGTAACCTTCTGGAATGTTGCGGTGGCTTGTGTGTGATGCCGCCTGCATTCGCTGCGTCTTTGACGGATTTGATTGGGGGCCCCGCTCTGCGTTCTGGACTGCACTATTTGGCTACTCTTTAACTCAAGGTTTGTTGCCTACGGCTTCCTCCCATTAGCTCCGTAATTTACCAAGAAATTTGTATGCTTTTAGCCTTTTTATTTTACCGTATGGAATTATCTTACTGCATAGGACCGCTTTCGTTATTTGGGATCATTTGTTCTGCATGGGTCCGTGCTGCGTACGTGCGAGCTTGCTTTCTGGCTGTACCGATGGCTGTTGGCTGCCAATCTCCCACGGCATCTCTGTTTCGCGGACGAGAGGCTCCCGCAGCTGCCAACCTCCTTCATTCACCCGCCCCGCATCTGGAAGGTTTTATATAGTAGTTTAACCTTGTTTAATTTTGTAAATGACCTATAGTTGAATTGTATATGATTGCTTTTTGTGTATTTCGATTTGTGCTTTACTTGCGTAATTCGATTTTTTATTATTTGGTATACTTACCCGGTTGTTTAGCAGCCACTTTTAGATTGCTTTAAAATGTTGTGCAGCTGCCTTAGTAATCACTTTTTCACGTACGCGTAACAACCTAGAGCGTTAACCTCGATTTCATTTTGCTTTAGTTATGTCAAAATTGTGCTGTGGGCTGTGGCTATGCTACCACCTACGGGATTATTACTATGTTTAACTTGGCCGCCCGTTCTTAAATTCAGTTTTACGATTAGGGTTTAGAATGACCTCAAGTATATGACTTGAAGCTTCTCAGAGCGCAATATGAATCTATTATAGGTCCTAGCACCCCTTGTGAGATCTCATAAACTGCAGGTACCGCCCCGTCTAAATTTTGTTTGCAGTAAAGTCAATAAACTACGGCAACTCTCGGGGTTGAACGTTGGCCTTTCTTTATACTTGCGTTATTCTCACCCCAAATCCCGTCTTGGAACGCATTCTGCTTAACGGGGTCTATTTGAATATTTAGAGCTTTTTTGTTTTAATCTTCAATTAATCTAGTCATGCCACGTGTTGTGTCGATCTCCGCTTCACGGTGACCGCTACTGTATAGAGTCAGACACGCTTTTGCGTTTATATATTTGCTTTATGATTTGGAGGCTTAACTAGGTGTTTACGTGGCATCCAACGCCCTTCTGGCAATGTTTGAATTACGCAGTACTATTTTTTTATATAGGTCGAACTTGTGATATTGATATGTGATTGGATAACTCCGCTGTGATATATTTATAATGTTTGTTGATTTGGTTTATATGTCTATCGTTGGTATGTGTCTTTTATGCGCTGTGTATGGTTGAAAACTATAAAACCAGAAATAAATCTCGTTACTAGTTATTGGTTATGGTATTATTTTGATTGGTTGGGTATATCGCTACCTTGGGGAAGGTCCGACCCAAGGATTTGTCTACGTCGAGGACCTGGCGCCCTCTCCCATAGTTTTTTTTGCAGCTTTGCTGAAACCCCGACCCTCATTAGAGTTAGCCAACCTAGGCCGATATTTACCAGCTGGCAAAATACCTAATACAACTTTCGCCAACAGGTAAGGGCCGCCCTTCGCCGTCCTTTGTTACAACACCATTTTCAAGAGTGTGGTTGTATTAAAACCTTAATGGACACGAATTTGATGATACAAAAATGTATACTAGAAAACGCGAAATTTGTATTTTGCATTATGATGCACGAAACAGCAAAATGCCTAACATTATGATGTATTTTTTATACAAGAACTATTAGCTTCACAAAAAACTTAAAAGACCTAAAAAATAAATCAGGCTTTACACTTGATATTTTCTATAACCAAATTCTTTAAAAAGTGCTGATGGAAAACATTTCTAAGGGGTGCTAATTCCAACCCCTTAAAGTAATGCGTAAAATTTTTAAAATATTTTAATATGTAAATCTGGTATTCGTAGAACTAGAACATACCTGAAAATTTCTAATAGTAATATCCCGAGTGCATGTCAGATTGCCGACGCTACGTGTTTTCGTGCATTTGAAAAGCTAGGCAACTGGTTTGCGGAAGAGATATTTGACAGACTATTTCCTGAAAGTTATTCTAACGTTGATGTGTATTGCTATGATCATTAAATGATAAAGCATTCAATAACTACACAATAATAAAGCAGCATCAAATAATGTTTCGTTTTATCATTGGAATGGTCGGTTTCTTTACAACGGTATTTGCAATTAATTTGTAAATAGTCCAGTTTTGATGCAATTGTATACAAACTAGTCAAGACTTATCTGAAAGAAGTAATTATTATAAAATGTAATACTCGTATAAAAGTTTAATTCTTACACATTTGGTGATGTAGTTTAAACATACACAATGTAAAACTGTTAACCTAAAAATATGATTTATGACCATTAGAAAAGTCATACAAGTAATAAAGAAAACTGTATTATCATTTGTTTGATAACCAATGGTTTTGGCGGGTAGTTCAAAATAAACATAACACAAGGGTGGAATAAAAGATAAATTAGATTGACTTAAGTCCATTTGAAATTGCATTTAATAGTTAATTTAGACGTTAATGTACTGTATGTACCAGTTATATTGTCATACAGCTAACGAGTGTGATAGACCAATATTAGTGCAAAATTAAAACTTAGTGAGTGCATCGATTATTACTAACAAGGATGTGCTGCCAACTACAACGAGGATAGCCGTAGCAGAGATCTGGCGAATAGAAAATTATAGAAGATAAAGAGCTCGAAGATAGAAGCATACAAAGTGAGTCTATTAACTTTCACTTAAAACAAGACACATAAAAAGAAAAGTAGTAATATAAAATATATCTGCTACTTACAGAGTTATTAGAAATTGAATCAGTTGAATCATAAATTAGATAATCATAAAATTGTAAACAGACATTATAAAGTTCGGGCACTTCATTCCCTGTAGAACATGCCTGAGACAAGGCGAATCAGGGTCGCCGAAATATCTCTTTTAGACGGTAATATGAATCTAAAATTGCTATAACTGACATTGAGTATTTATCAAATAATATTAACAAAGGTGTTAACACGTATGATAAACGCAGGTATTAATTACTTAATAAATACAATTTCTTCTATCTCTTGTATTAGTTATTTATTGTTTATGTCTTAATTTGATTTTAATAGTAACCCTGAGATAGAGTCGAATAACCTAAGGGTTATTACAATTACATGCTAAAGACGGTGGACAAAAGGTAAGATTGAAATCAAAATTTTAAATAAAACCCTGAGAATAGATTTAAATTAAATAAAATCAAATAAAAGTTATTAGACCACAGCAGTATTTTTAAAGAACAGAACTATTTAATACTAACCTACATACCAAACCAAAATATTTTTTCAATTCCAGACTGCATTCTCAATTTGCCACTAGTGCAAAAAATAAAAATATATCGACGATTGGCACTAATGCTAATTATCGATGTAATTTGTATGTGACTGGTTGAAACTAAGTTCTAGCTCTCTGACTGGTCAAACGTTTTTGAGGGAAATAATACTATTTTCCAGTTTCAGAAAATTAAAAAAAAACCTCAATTTAACAGCACTCTTTAGCAGGGTGTAACTTAGCGGAAAGGCATTTAAAAGAAAAAAATTATATATAAAATTGTTATGTTACATCGCCCCCTATAATCTCTAGAGTTTGTTGGTATCCTTTTGGGGCACTTTGTATTTTACACAATTCATATTTTATCTCTTATATCCAGGAGTTCAGGATGGCCTATTTTTTTTATAATACACACTAATGCAGCCCTATGCTCAATAATTTGAGTTTTTCCTTCTAGCACACGGTCTCATTTAAAAATTAACATGTGTATTTTTTCAAACTTTTATCAGCTTATCTACAATAAATAAGTAGAAAATATGAATGTCTAATATCTATGTATAATATATATTATTTGCCATACTTACACCATGCAATAATACACGAGCAAACAAGAATTCTTTAAAATTCTTATCGACGTATTTTAGATAAAGTAACATATTAACATCGTTAATATTTACTGAAGATAAAACACAATTTGGTCGGGTTAGATTTCTAGGTAGTTCTCGCACGTTTGATATACTGTGTGCAATATTTTGTTACTTTATCTTCATAGCGATAAATTTAAATACGTGCTTTGCGCACTATGCGCTATGATCAATGGGTTGATTATTCTCAATTTATTCCCAACTGTTGAATAATAAGAAAAAACTACGTTTTCGTAGCGTGTGTATTTAACATACTCTAATTGTGGTAATTTTTCTGCAAAATTAAAATTTTCAGAGGTGATAATATAAATAGCATTATTACACATCGAATTTCGCAAATACTTATTCCTAAACATATTAAAATTGTTGTGGATTCACAGAAAATTTAACGCTAATGTATAAAGTTTTACTGATTATTTTTTAAACAGTCCTATCAGCCAATAGTAATGACAAAAAATTTCAAATCGACCAATAGCATCAAAATTACACTGACTATTTGCTAGTAGCATCAAAATTACACTGGCTATTTGCAGAAGCAAATTACAGCGACTATTTTTTCACAAACCATTCAAATCGTTCTCGTAACACAACAGTTAAAAGTGGAGTAGGTGAGCAGCAGTTGTTAAAAATAACAGGACACTCATATGGAAGCTCCATCAAACTCTATCTACAACTTGAACTGTTTAAAAAATAATCACGTCGAATTACATTCGTGGTAATATTTTTTTAATAAATTTAACTAGATTCGCGAATCTAGTTAAAATTATCACCACTTATGTAATTACTGTTGAAAATTTTCTGGAAGTCTACTGCAAGCTTACTAAAAACGTAATTAGAACTTTACTAAAAATTGGCTGCATAATTTAATGCATATTATATGTAAATAAAAGTGCGCCGCTAACAGTGCTCCCTAAACTTTACTTTATTATTATATACTATCTAATAAGCCTTGAAGTTTTTGTCACTTTGACAGCGGATAGAGTTTGCCTTAACTTTTAAATCGGATTAATACATATAAACAATCACAAACCATAAAAATTTGAATTTGGACCAATAGTTAATCGTTTTACACGGAATAAACATTAAGTTGGTATTTATTCAGTGTAAAGCAACGAGTTGGTGTTATTCAGCTCATCTTTTATATTAAGAAATTAGTTTGACGGTGTCAGCAATGAATATGATCGGTTTTATGTATTAATCCTTCGAATAGGTATCATTCGAACTATTCATTTAGTGCTTCTTCCACATCGAAAAAAAAGTCTCTTATGGAAACGTTTTGTTTTTTATTTTTGGTTGTCTCCAGTTAAAAATTATTTGACCTTACATTTTTCTCTTTGGTAAAATATGACTGTCCAGTTGGAAAGGGGTTGCTTGAACGCCTCGTTCAATTTGCACTCGACAACAAATTAACTATTGAAAACACCGTTTTTACGAATCACCCGAAACGGCTGTCCACCTGGGTTTCGCCAACGGAAAAGTATAACAACCAATAACCCAAATTTTCAGAGTTGATAACATAAATAGCATTATTACACATCGGTTAAATTACATTGGATTTCGCAAATTTAATACTTATTCCTAAACATATTAAAATTGCTGTGGATTCACAGAAAATTTAACGCTAATGTATAAAGTTTTACTGATTATTTTTTAAAGATGTCCTATCAGCCAATAGTAATGAGAAAAAAATTCAAATCAACCAATAGCATCAAAATTACACTGACTATTTGCTAGTAGCATCAAAATTACACTGACTAGTTAAACTTGGAGTAGGTGAGCAGCAGTTGTTAAAAATAACAGGACACTCATCTGGAAGCTCAATCAAACCCTATCTACAACTTGGACTGTTTAAATAATAATCACGCCGGATAAAATTCGTGGTAATATTTTTTTAATAAATTTAACTAGATTAGCACTCATCTTTGTTGCTATTAAGAAATCCCACTCGTGGACGATTTCTTAATAGCAACAAAGATTTGCGAATCTAGTTAAAATTATCACAACTTATGTAATTACTGTTGAAAATTTTCTGGAAGTCTACTGCAAGCTTACTAAAAACGTAATTAGAACTTTACTAAAAATTGGCTGCATAATTTAATGCATATTATATGTAAATAAAAGTGCGCCGCTAACAGTGCTCCCTAAACTTTACTTTATTATTATATACAATCTAATAAGCCTTCAAGTTTTTATCACTTTGACAGCGGATATAGTTTGCCTTAACTTTTAAATCGGATTAATACATATAAACAATCACAAACCATAAAAATTTGAATTTGGACCAATAGCAATCGTTTTACACTGAATAAACATCAAGTTGGTATTTATTCAGTGTAAAACAACAAGTTGGTGTTATTCAGCTCATGTTTTATATTAAGAAATTAGTTTGACGGTGTCAGCAATGAATATGATCGGTTTTATGTATTAATCCTTCGAATAGGTATCATTCGAACTATCCATTTAGTGCTTCTTCCACATCGAAAAAAAGTCTCTTATGGAAACGTTTTGTTTTTTATTTTTGGTTGTCTCCAGTTAAAAATTATTTGACCTTACATTTTTCTCTTTGGTAAAATATGACTGACCAGTTGGAAAGGGGTTGCTTGAACGCCTCGTTCAATTTGCACTCGACAACAAATTAACTATTGAAAACACCGTTTTTACGAATCACCCGAAACGGCTGTCCACCTGGGTTTCGCCAACGGAAAAGTATAACAACCAATAACCCAAATTTTCAGAGGTGATAACATAAATAGCATTATTACACATCGGTTAAATTACATTGGATTTCGCAAATTTAATACTTATTCCTAAACATATTAAAATTGCTGTGGATTCACAGAAAATTTAACGCTAATGTATAAAGTTTTACTGATTATTTTTTAAAGATGTCCTATCAGCCAATAGTAATGAGAAAAAAATTCAAATCGACCAATAGCATCAAAATTACACTGACTATTTGCTAGTAGCATCAAAATTACACTGACTAGTTAAAAGTGGAGTAGGTGAGCAGCAGTTGTTAAAAATAACAGGACACTCATCTGGAAGCTCAATCAAACCCTATCTACAACTTGGACTGTTTAAAAAATAATCACGCCGGATAAAATTCGTGGTAATATTTTTTTAATAAATTTAACTAGATTAGCACTCATCTTTGTTGCTATTAAGAAATCCCACTCGTGGACGATTTCTTAATAGCAACAAAGATTTGCGAATCTAGTTAAAATTATCACAACTTATGTAATTACTGTTGAAAATTTTCTGGAAGTCTACTGCAAGCTTACTAAAAACGTAATTAGAACTTTACTAAAAATTTGCTGCATAATTTAATGCATATTATATGTAAATAAAAGTGCGCCGCTAACAGTGCTCCCTAAACTTTACTTTATTATTATATACAATCTAATAAGCCTTCAAGTTTTTGTCACTTTGACAGCGGATATAGTTTGCCTTAACTTTTAAATCGGATTAATACATATAAACAATCACAAACCATTAAATTTGAATTTGGACCAATAGCAATCGTTTTACACTGAATAAACATCAAGTTGGTATTTATTCAGTGTAAAACAACAAGTTGGTGTTATTCAGCTCATGTTTTATATTAAGAAATTAGTTTGACGGTGTCAGCAATGAATATGATCGGTTTTATGTATTAATCCTTCGAATAGGTATCATTCGAACTATCCATTTAGTGCTTCTTCCACATCGAAAAAAAGTCTCTTATGGAAACGTTTTGTTTTTTATTTTTGGTTGTCTCCAGTTAAAAATTATTTGACCTTACATTTTTCTCTTTGGTAAAATATGACTGACCAGTTGGAAAGGGGTTGCTTGAACGCCTCGTTCAATTTGCACTCGACAACAAATTAACTATTGAAAACACCGTTTTTACGAATCACCCGAAACGGCTGTCCACCTGGGTTTCGCCAACGGAAAAGTATAACAACCAATAACCCAAATTTTCAGAGGTGATAACATAAATAGCATTATTACACATCGGTTAAATTACATTGGATTTCGCAAATTTAATACTTATTCCTAAACATATTAAAATTGCTGTGGATTCACAGAAAATTTAACGCTAATGTATAAAGTTTTACTGATTATTTTTTAAAGATGTCCTATCAGCCAATAGTAATGAGAAAAAAATTCAAATCGACCAATAGCATCAAAATTACACTGACTATTTGCTAGTAGCATCAAAATTACACTGACTAGTTAAAAGTGGAGTAGGTGAGCAGCAGTTGTTAAAAATAACAGGACACTCATCTGGAAGCTCAATCAAACCCTATCTACAACTTGGACTGTTTAAAAAATAATCACGCCGGATAAAATTCGTGGTAATATTTTTTTAATAAATTTAACTAGATTAGCACTCATCTTTGTTGCTATTAAGAAATCCCACTCGTGGACGATTTCTTAATAGCAACAAAGATTTGCGAATCTAGTTAAAATTATCACAACTTATGTAATTACTGTTGAAAATTTTCTGGAAGTCTACTGCAAGCTTACTAAAAACGTAATTAGAACTTTACTAAAAATTTGCTGCATAATTTAATGCATATTATATGTAAATAAAAGTGCGCCGCTAACAGTGCTCCCTAAACTTTACTTTATTATTATATACAATCTAATAAGCCTTCAAGTTTTTGTCACTTTGACAGCGGATATAGTTTGCCTTAACTTTTAAATCGGATTAATACATATAAACAATCACAAACCATTAAATTTGAATTTGGACCAATAGCAATCGTTTTACACTGAATAAACATCAAGTTGGTATTTATTCAGTGTAAAACAACAAGTTGGTGTTATTCAGCTCATGTTTTATATTAAGAAATTAGTTTGACGGTGTCAGCAATGAATATGATCGGTTTTATGTATTAATCCTTCGAATAGGTATCATTCGAACTATCCATTTAGTGCTTCTTCCACATCGAAAAAAAGTCTCTTATGGAAACGTTTTGTTTTTTATTTTTGGTTGTCTCCAGTTAAAAATTATTTGACCTTACATTTTTCTCTTTGGTAAAATATGACTGACCAGTTGGAAAGGGGTTGCTTGAACGCCTCGTTCAATTTGCACTCGACAACAAATTAACTATTGAAAACACCGTTTTTACGAATCACCCGAAACGGCTGTCCACCTGGGTTTCGCCAACGGAAAAGTATAACAACCAAACAGACTTCTTCTTAATAAGAAGTTGATTATTTGTATATGTTGTACTCAATTAGCGAATTCGGGCAGTGACCGAAATTTATATCCACAACACGTTGTGGACTTTGCAATATGCTCAGATCGGAATGCGGGTAAATTTATTCCCATTGTTTCGGCTACTGAGCGAAGCGTACTACTCACAACGCGTTTTGGGCAAATTAACAAAATCTACAACACGATTTGGCGACGATAGTCGAACATATACGACGTTCATCGCGTTATGGGTAATGCAAAGAAGCCTCTAAGCAAAGCATCCTAATCTCTGTTACTTGGTGTACTTTTCGAGAAATTAGCTTCTACAAACTGTTTCGCAGTTTATTTCGCAATCACCGGATAGAAGCACGAAAATTCTTCTGCCAACTGCCGAAAATATGTCAGTAAAGGGCTCAGGTCAAGGTTTTCTCAGGTGCAACTGCAAGCGATTTTGTACTGACAATAAGTGTTCCTGTAAAGTCAAATACAATTCTAAATGCCATGGCTCACTAACGTGCAAAAATAAATAATACCTAGTTATACTATGTACCATATTAAGTAATCATATATTTGTTCACTGAAGTCGAAAATAAAGAATACATAGTTACAATATTATGTAATCATATTTATTTTACCAAATAAACAACTTCAAATCAGCACGATTTCATTCCCTTTTGTGAATTTTATGAGGCTGCAATACAAAATATGATGAATTTACTTAAATCGTGTAGTGGATATTATTAATTTGCCCACAACGCGTTGTGAGTAGTACGCTTCGCTCAGTGGGCGAAACAATGCGAATAAATTTACCCACAACGCATTCTGAGCGTATTGCAAAGTCCACAGCGCGTTGTGGGAATAAATTTCGGTCATTGCCCGAATTCGCCAATTGAGTACAACATATATATATATATAGACCCGGTGCTATAAGTAGCAGCGACCATAAACTAAGTACTGAAAACTGGCATGGCCCTAAAACTCCGTACAACCAGGAAAGCAACATTACCTTGAAGAACAATTCGTTTGAATGACGTAATGGCCTTCCAAAACAACCTTTAAAATACTAAGCGCCCTGCACTAACGAACAATCCGAATGAATTTTGGAAGAGAGTGAAGAAATGGATAAGTGAAACAGTAGAGAGGGATAACTGCCTGAACACCACCATACAGAAAAAAAAACATAGGTTGACTAACGATACACTGAATCTAGTAGACAAGCGTAAACAAATAGTATTGACACAAGCTAGGTAGACCAATTACAAATACATTTAAAAAATCAAAAATATATAGTATATAAGTTTGCAAAAAACTACAAAAGCATACCAATAACAATTGAACACATAGATATCAACAAGTTAAATACTCACAATAGTTTAAACCACAAAAACAAATTATCTGCAATGAATGAGGGGGAACTGTTACATATATGAAGGAAATACTTACAAACCATATAGACCCGTTGATTCCAGCAGAAAAGAAAGAACAAACAATTCTTTGATCTGAGGTTGAGCATGCCATAAAAAAACTTTAAATGCAGAAAAGCTGCAGTTGCAGATAGTATAACTGCTGACATCCTAAAGGGAATGGGAGATACGGGGTGGATATAATCCACAAAATATGCAATATAATCTGGGAAATACGACCCGAAGAATGGTGTGACACAATATTTATTCCAATCTTCAAGAAAGGGTCCCTTACTGGCTGCAACAACGACAGAACAATCGCATTGGTTAACGACGCCAGTAAAATTCTACTTTGTAGAATAAACAATCGATTGAAAGCTTTTTTGCTCCCATAATATATGTGGAACCGACTGGGTATATGCCTGGTAAAGGTACAAGCGAGCAGATAATAAATGTTACATAACTCGTAAAAAAAACGTATCTTTGCTCTGTGGACTTCACTAAGGCGTTCGATTACGTAAATTGGGACAAACTTTCTCATTAAAAACCTATACTTGGGCACCAATGCAAGAGTAAATACGCATATAATGCCTCTCTGTCACTATTCCTATTTAATAGCTACAGCGAATATACAGATTGTAAACGGATATGTCGTACATGCTACATAGGGAAAAGGCATTGTTAAAAATTATGAACGGTTAACTCTAGTTTTAACTCGAATGAAACACTATTCCGAGTGTTTTGATAACATGACTACACAATTGTTCCGTTTATTTTGACGATTACCCAAATTTATCTTTAAAATAATATTTGTTCTGAACATTAGTTATTAGGAGCAAAAGTTATACTTTATGTGACGTGGCTGGACGGTTTATCTGCCTAGCTTGCGAGTACATAAAGATACTTTTGCTCCGAATAACATAGTATTTTTTCTTCAAACGCTTTAAACAACGTTGTGAACAAAATAAAAAAATACTTTATTTCGGGAGCGGATATAATAACTTTATCTGCCGCTGACCAGAGCCGGCATCTTTGTGTTTTGCCGTGTGTTGCTCTTGCCTGTAAAGAGAATAAATGCAGAAATTTCAAAATGATTAGCAAAAGATTGTTTTAATGCCAAATCGTTCTAAATATTTGATACAATAATGCTCCACGAGGAGATGATCTACTGGTTAAAATAATCAAAGAACCGTAAGAAACAGTTACGCCAAAAGAAACAACAAACCACACATGAAAACTGAAATAATGTAACAATAGTGATTGTGCACAAGAAAGACGACTCAGCACTTTTTAAAAACCATGGGCGAATCGCCTTATTTATGTCACAAGATATAAAAACTGTTTCTGGGGATAAGCACAAACCAACAGAATGGAGAAAAAGTTGGACTAGCATTGCGTAAACCTAAAGGATATACTTCATGCGACTATCCCCTAACCGTAAAAATACTTACAGAAAAATCAGTAACTTCTGAATTTGCGGACTATGAAAACAGTTTTGACGCAATAGAATACTGGGCAATAATGGAGGAATTAGACAAGGCACAAAGAGACCATCGATACAAAATGTATACAGGGTGTGGTGTATAAACTGGCGAAAGAACTACACGTGGCGATGTTGGTAATACAAATCGAGCCCTCACAAGCGATAGATAGAAAACATATTTTTCCGGTAAAGTATATTTTCTGTTTGAAATACGTCCAACAAGAAACGTTGTTCAAAATGTAAAATTATGATTTCATGCGAAATTTAACAAATATCGACTTACTTTCATAAAACCGTGTGTACTAGATAAAATACTTTTGTGGTAACACAGTTTCATAAGTCAGCCGATATTTTTGAAATTTTGCATTGGGCCATAATTTTACATTTTGAGCAATTTTTCATGACGATACTTTGACATGTTTGACTCAGAAAATATACTTTACCTGAAACCAGATGTTTTTTATTGTCCGCTCGTGAGGGCCCACGAAGACCAATCAACATTTTAGTATTACTATTTTGGATTCAGAATTGTATGAGCAACATAGTCACGTGTAATTATTTAGTCAATTTATACACACCCCGTATATAAGAAAGCAAAATCAATTATGAAACTACATAACAACGGAACACAGATATATCGATTACAAGAGGAAATTGGAAAAGGGGACATAAAATCACCCCCGGCCCTGGAAGAAGTTTTGAAGAATCTGGAATGGAGAATATAATAGTAAGAACGGTGAAAGAGTCAACTGCCTTATGTTTTCCAACGATATAGTTCTGGTTCCAGACAACAAAGATCTAACAAAAATTCTAATATAACTAAAAGAAAACTAATAAAATATGTATACTAGAACTAAGACTTAATATAAACAAGATGAAAATAATGAGCCCCAAGACAAATAACAACCAATGGAATGGAAATAGAGAATATCAAATAATATGTATATCTTAGACAAAAAATAAAAATAGGACAGGCAAACAAAGACTAGAAATAGAACCAAATAGAAGACTAGGATGGCTTGCGTTTGGATACCTGGCACATATCCTGAAAAATAGAGAAATTATTCAATACATCAGAACAAACGTTTTTGACCCATGAGTGCTGCTTTTGCTGACATATGGAGCACAAACATGGACCCTTACTCAACAACAGTAAAGAAGTTGAGAATAACCCAAAGAATGATGGAGAGACCTATAATAGTAATATCATTAAGAGACAGAAAGCAAAATGATTGGATCAGACAAAAACACAGATAACTGACATCATACAGAGAATAGCCAACTTAAAATGGGACTTTGCTGGGCATATAGCGCTTATAGATGATCGATGGAATGTCAAAATCTTGCGATGGAGATTATGGAACGGTGAAGAAGAAGAGAAGGGGAAAGTCAAACACAAGGTGGTAAGACGAAATAAAAAGAGTGGCAGAACTGAGATAAGTATACGGCAAATGCACAAGATAGAGGGAAATGAAAACAGAAGAGGAAGTCTTATGACTGCGAAAGCAAGTAACAGAAAAACGATTAATGCTTTGAAATTTTAGCAATTAAGTGTTCACAATAGATTGTCCATTAAAATAAATCAGGCCTTCATAAGACTTTTGGATCACCTAGTCAGACGAAGAGATGACATGGAAAAACGTATAATAGAAGGTAAAGCCGGTGGAAGAAGAACTCGAGGACGATCATCAATTCGTTGGGCTGATCAACTGAAGAAACTTCTTGGCCATGAGCTCCATGAAGCAGTGCAAGTGCACAGGATAGAGATGCCTGGAAATGTAACATCGAAGTTATAGAAATATAAGATCAACATACCCCTGGCGGAATTAGGGAACAGCAACACATAACAATTACAGGATACTCTTCTTCTAATTCTATTAAACCATATTTAAAATTGAATACCGAAAATTATGGGAATATAATGGATGCTACAAGGGGAAAACTTGCAGAAGCCATTAACAAAGCCACTGTAGTAGAAGCCACCAGCAGCACTGCTGTAGCAGACAACCAGAAAAATAAAGTTTTCTCTAATAACTGTATTTTCAACAGTTGCTCTTTTAGTGGTAAATAAATGTTCTTAAAATGTGTATTATTTCATTCGGTAAATTATCTTGCCGAATTCGACTCGAGGATTTTATATTATCGATAATAAAATAATAAAAATTTGTCAAGTTAGTTTGTCGAGGGATATTGCCAAAAAAGAACAACATATCTTGAGTAAAACATTTTTCGAGCGAAATCACAACCCCATAAATACATTTCTGTAATTTTAACCTAATATAATGAAATTTTGTTATTGTTTTCAACGGCAAAATGATGCATATAAGCCGTTCACGACCTTTTTGGGACAGAGTTGGCTATGATTTTTTCTTTTCATGTTGGACTAACTGATTCGATGATGTAGCGGATGCAACTTTTTTTTCTGTCAGTGTCTGTTCGACATTTTCTTGCCACCACATTGCCAGATTTAATATTTTAATATTCGTAAGAAAATAAATGATTTATCAAATGTGTAAAAATAATTTTAATTTCCGTCAAAGGAAAAGTCAAAATGCCCAAAATAATTTTGTTGCAACAAAAAATTTCCACTAAACGATGCTACTTCCAATTTAAGAAGGACAGACCACATTTAAAAGAAAGCGAGTCGATGTGGAGACTAGAGAATATCCGGCAACAATGTACCTATTCAGAAAATATAACCTTAAACTGAAAACAACCTAACCTAACACAAAAATTGTCAATTTCCATGAGGGAGTTTAGTTGCAACAGAGGTACTGCCAACAAAATTACTAGATGGTCATAGCCTCACCTGACCCAAAAAGATCGTGAACGGCTTATAGATTCCCACTAGTTGCATATTGATACTAGCGCTAATATCAAAATTTGGAACAACTTTGTCGACTTACATAAATTTATTTACTCTAAAAATTAATATGACTCAAAATTACAGAAAATCTTGTATGTAGCACCTTGGCTGTTTAAATGGGGTCTTTAAAATACTGCCTTGATTAAAATAGCGTATTTGATGGTTGCCATGGTTACAAGTGATGCTCCTCCTAAGATGTCGGATTATTGGGCAACAAAGTGTCGTTCAAAACAGATGTGTAGTCAATAAAATAAAATTCTCTCACGTAATTAATAATAATAATAATAATGTTTATTGAGATTACATTAACATTACATTGACATTCATTTAGAATAAAAAGAAGCCATAATCTCAAAAGGCGAAGTGTCGGTCTAACCGTTTTTCAACTTTGCCTGAAAACAAATATTACAAACAAGTGACATGAACGGCTGTGATATAAAAGATAAACAATCTGTATAAATACATTCAATCTGAAAGTACACAAGATAAATAAAAAAAGAGACTAGAGCATGAAAATAATTGCATATATAAATAATAAACAAGTACTCGTATTAATCACAAACTGTAGCTGATAAGACAATAATGTAAATTTAGCTTTAAAAGTTTTAAGACCATAGTTATCAAAGAACAATTCGCTAAATTTGTTTAATAACGCGGGAGCAGTAATTTCAAAGCATTTTTCAAATTTAGATGAGAAATGTTGAGGTAGAGCGAACTATTCATTGTTTCTCAAGTTGAAATTATGCAATGCCATCCTTTGGTTAAGTATAGCGAATAAATATGTAGGTAATTTATTAGTTAAAATATTAAATACTAGCTGGCCCGGCAAACGTTGTTCTGCCCAAAAATAATTTGATCTGAAACCCCGCAACTATGGGGGACCCGACAGACGTTGTCCTGCCCGATAGTTGGTTTGCCTGCTATTAGCAGGTTAAGCAAATGTTTTTTCGATTTTCGAATTTTTTATTTTTTTTATTTTAAAAAAATATTGAGGGGTGGTGGGGGGGGGGGTTGAAATGTTGGGGTTATATGTTCTGATATGCGAGATATCTTAAAAATACACACGTACAGAAGAATTATATATATAAAGATATGGCTCAAAAGCCGGCCGTATGGATTGAAAATTTACGCCCTCTGTAACTCACAAACGTTTTATACGTATAATATGCAGGTGTATTGTGGAGCTCAACCACCTGGGCCTTACGTCATCTCTAATAGGCCCTGCGATATCAAAATATTGGTGGGGGGTGGGAGGGGGGGGGGGGGTGACATTTTAGGGGACCCGATAGACGTTGTCCTGTCCGAACGTGGGTTTGCCTGCTATTGGCAGGTTCAGCAAAGATTTTTTCGATTTTCTAATTTTCGATTTTTTTTCATTTTAAAAAATATTGGGGGCGGTGGGGGGGGGGTGAAATTTTGGGGTTATATGTTATGATATGCGAGAAATCTTTAAAAAATTTAAAAAGAGAAATTTGTCAAAAAAAAATTTTAAAAACTCCTAGAACCCGACTGCAGCGCCACCTACCGGATCCAATTGTGAATCTAAACCATCCAGGGACCCACTCAAACACTCATAAAATTTCATCAAAATCGGTCCAGCCGTTTAGGAGGAGTTCAGTGACATACACTCGTACAGAAGAATTATATATACAGGGTGAGGCACATAAAGTGTTACAGAGCAATAGCACTCAAACTATTGATCACATCCAAAAATATTTCAGACAAAAGTTTCAGTGTTCGAGAAGGCCGTCATACTGGACCACCCTATTTTTTTATCGGTGGAGGCGCTGAAACTACGTCAAGGTCAACTCCACTTTTTTAAATGGAATTATGTATTTTTTTTTCGATTACATTATTACCCATTTGAAGACAAATTCAGCGACCTGAAACACAAGGTCATTCTAGTCACGCAAAGTATGAAAATAATCGAAAAATCGAAAAATGCAACAGTGCAACAAACACGAGTCAACACGACGGTGGACCACCCCATTATGCTCTGTGTTTAAGACAAGTGATGAATGAGATTTTTGGGGAAAAGTGGATAGGACGAGCGGTCCTGTAGCTTGGCCACCTCGATCGCCAGATCTAACATCAGCAGATTACTTTTTATAGGGTTTTGTCAAAGATCGCGTAATGACGGTAGCACCTACCACGCCTGACGCCATGAAAGACAGAATACGACGAGCATGTACCGAAATTACACCACAAATGTTAGCTGAAGTTAGACGGTCTTTTCATCAGCGAATTAACAAGTGCTTACAAGTCGAGGGTCATCACTTCGAGCATCTTCTGTAGGTAGAACCAAACCAAGGTTAGTGGATCCTTTGAAAGTGATTATTCCGATATTTTTCGATGTTTTGACTATCTTGATACTTTTATAACTAGAAAGACCTTGTGTTGCAGGTAGCTGAATTTGTCTTAAAATCGGTAATAATGTAATCGAAAAAAAATACATAGTTCCATTTAAAAATCTGGAGTTGGCCTTGACATAGCTTCAGCGACTCCACCAATAAAAAAATAGGGTGGTCCAGTATGACGGCCTTCTCGAACACTGAAACTTTTGTCTGAAACATTTTTGGATATGATCAATAGTTTGAGTGCTATTGCTCTGTAACACTTTATATGCCTCACCCTGTATAAAGATAAGAGTACCCTGATGCAAAGTAAAACGATGTTTCATTTTACGAATATGTAAATTGTTGTAGTAAGGAGTTACATGTTCCCAGCAATTAATAGCATATGCGTACCGTAGACAACAATTTTGAAGAAGCTGCAATTTGCGGTTGAACTGTTCGGTTAAGAAGGGGTAATACACTTCACTGCAGTAGTCCACCTGGCTAAGAATAAAAGAGTTCGCTATGTACCATTTGATTTCATTCGGTAACAAAACTTTCAACTTATAAATGGATGACAGCTTCATGTAACAAAGTCTGAATTTCTTCGTTCACATGCCACTCAAAAGTTAATTGGCAATCGGGAAGGACACCAAGGTTTTTGAAGCACTCGGTAAACTGAATTTCACTATCACCAATCACAATATTGACGGAAAGATTAGACAGAGCTTTTCTCCGGAGGATCGGTGAACCAACACACATACACAGCGATTTAGAGGGATTATTTTGTAAACCACTATCATGTGACCAATTAGACATGGACAAGTCTCTATTAAGGCACTTGGCAGCAATATTAATTCTTCCGGGTTCATGGCAAACATAGAGTTGTGTATCGTCCGCATATTGGTGCATACTATAGGAATTTGACAACAGTTCGGGAAAGTCGGTCGTGAAGATAGAAAACAGTATGGGGCAAAGTATGCTCTCTTGTGGTTGAAACGGGCCAATTCGTGCCACCTGTATTACCTATTTTATATCTGTTATTATATATTAATTAGTAATAAGGCCCAGCAGTATGTGTTCCTATGTTTATTTACGTAGTATCGTACTATAAGTAAGAAATGCTGTGTGCGTGAAAGCTAACTATGGAGTTTTCGAGTGTAACGCGCTCGGGATACCTGAGAAAATGTGCTAACAATGCAAGTTAATTCAGAGAACCAGAAGCCGCGCAATTGAAACGACGCTGAGAGCTGCAAGCTGCAAGGGAAGGCATTCGGGCCCAAGTAGGCGAACTCGGCGAATCGACTGATTCGCGCTCAAGTGAGTGAACCTCGCAGATCACCTGGGGCGCTCCCAAGTTAATAAAGAGCGCGGGTTGACCTTTTAAAAGGGTCGTTGAGGTTTTGTGCGGGCAAACCGCATAAGAAGGGAATCCTTAGCTGAGTCAAAGGTGAAACCTGTTCAAGTAAAACAGTCCAGAACCGAGACTGTAGTGTTCCAGTCCGATATCGCTAGAAGCGGCGATTGCGACATAAAGAAGTCATCCAACGTGGTCACCGTTCTTCGCTGGACGTATACCAGGTTAGTTCCTGCTTGTAACCTTGCAAAGAAATAAGAACGCCGTCAGAAATTGTAATAAACAGTTACGCAACTGCTGGGAAGGTGTTCACGGCCCGATAACGGGGAAGGACCGTCAGCGCATCACGTCATATGCTAACTCGGCAGATTGGGTTCCCATGCATCGAGGCACTATATAGAAACGACAACTTCGGGTTCAACTTATTGGTGCGCGCGAACTATTCCATACTTCTCGTTGGTGAACTTGGTATTACGCTATTAATTGAACTTTAAGCCTTTAATTAATATATTTTGTCATGCGCAGTGCGCCATTGTTTTATGTATTTGCTTGCATGTATTTGTGTCTTTTATCATTTTCTTACAGATTATATGTATTCATGTAAACCGTTGGATTTTTATTACCAATGGTGTTTGCATTTGCAAGTGCAACATTTCAGGTGTCTACGAGCTGACTCCGACAGTATTAGTTTTCCCTTAGCTGCACTGACGGTGTGAATAGAGCCTCACAGCTCACCGAACTGATTAAGCTTGCGAACCAGGGCATTGTAACGTAATAATTCAGTAGGTGTAGGGCGGTTTAAAAGGTACCATTACATGGTACACCTAGAGTCACAGTTAATTCTTCGGAGCTTACGTTAAGGATTTTAACTAGTTGTTTACGCTGATCAAGATAATTCGATATCCATGCACTCATCCTGTCCCCAAATCCATAGTATTTTATTTTAGCGACGAAGTTCGTGGTCAATGGAATCTAATGTTTTGGTACAATCCAGAAGAACAAGTAGTGCTACTTGAGACCGATCGATTGCACTTGCTAGGTCGTTAGTAATTTTTGTAAGCGCTGTTCATGTACTGTGATGTTTGCGAAAACCTGATTGGATAGACGGCAGGATATTAAATCTCTCTAAATGCTCATTTAATTTATTGTAGACAATTCTTACAATGATTTTCGACGTGCAGGATAAAATACTGATAGGACGTAACTGCTTCATATCGGTAGCTAGCGGCACTTTAGCCAAGGGAATAATGAAGAATTTTTTCCATAATGTCGGAACATTACAGATGATAAAAAAGCATTGGTAATATGAGTAGAACATTTTTGCACAATGGAAATGCTATAATCAGCATTTTAAAGTTAATATCGTCAGCACCAAACGCAAAAGACTTGCACTGGTTTAGCGCCTTATCCACATCACCAGTAGTTACAGTATCAAGATCAGTATGGATGTCAATGCCAGGTTTAACATTACTTAAAACACTCTCAATGTAATCAGGGTTAAGTGGAGTGGTTTTTATAGCTCCTGCTAAATGCTTGTTTAATTTATCAGGGTCCAATAAATCCAATGAAATTTCGTTACGACCCTTCTTATGAACGTTCCAACTGGAAAAATATTTCCATAGCAATTTGGAATTATTTTTATACAGTATCAGTTGTCTGTTTATATACGCCCGCTTTTCCTGTTTTATCGCAAAGCGCAGGTAGTTTCGAATATCCATATACAGCCTTCTGTCTCCCTACCTACCTTGGCCAGTTTGGTGATATTTTTTATAATAGTTTTTCTTCAACTTGATAATTAATTTGATAGTATTAGTTATATACGGACAGGGAGTAGTAATAGTAATAGTTCTTAGTAGGGATGTCGGCGGGTACCCGGGTCGACCCGGGTAATAATCAACCCGGGTATATTTTCAGGACCCGGGTACCCGACTAGTAAATTATGTAATTTCTAGAAACTCAGTATTTTTCGGAGAAGATGATAAAAACTTAAAAACAATAGGAATAAGCTCTAGAAAAACATAACCATGCAGTAATAACCAGAATCACCCCCATCCCATACCATATAATGTTTCTTGTTTGACATATAATAAATCCGCTTCACAGAAACATTCAACCCGTCAATAGTACCATTAAATCGCGTCAGTATGGGATGAAGTAACATAAACAACATCTGTGTGATTTTGATGCTGTTACGAATTTCGAATAAAGTCAGGTACTTGAATTTGATAGCACTTGGAAGTGTGAAAATATTAACAAATGACAGACGACTTGTAGTTTGAATTGGGGAGTAGGTACTATTTCAATTTAGTTCAGTTTAAAACTCGAGGCGTAAAGAAAGAAATTGTAGCTACCTCAGATGTTCCGATGTACGCTAACATTTTTGTTATATTTTTTGGGTACCCGAGGGTACCCGGTACTGTTGTCGTGTACCCCGGTTTGATTTTAGACCGGGTACGACATCTCTAGTTCTTAGTGGTGCGTGCAAATCGAATAAAGATTTAATGAATTCATTGAAGAGCGAAAGTTTGACATTAATGTTTTCGAGATCGGTGATAATATTCCATCCTGATTGAATTCCTGATAGTTAAAAACTTGTAATCCCGGAATATAATTTTGTGCGGAGCGTGTTTCTCTACTTCAAAGTTCAATTCGGCAAACGTCAAGCGATGATCAGATATTCCAAGAGCATCTGTAGCAGAAGTACCCAACTTGAAGGGGATAATAGTTTTGTTGATGCAGATAACATCTAAGAGTGAAGTCGAATTTTCGGTAACTCGAGTTGGTTCACTCACTATTTGTTTCATTCCAATCATTTCTAAGACATTTTCCAGTAATTGACGCCTATGACTATTTGTTAAGAAATCAATGTTAGCATCACCGACCAAAATTACTTCATCAAACTAAACTGCTAAATTAGCAAGAGAACTTTACAGGACTTCGAACGGAAAGATTTTATTTGGTGGCTTATAGATAACTCCAAAGGCGATTTTGCATTTATAGAGAGATAAGCTGATCCAAAGTTCTTCAAGGTCATCCTTCCTAATATAATTAGTATCAATAGCAGTCCCCCTCCACGTGAAGCTATATCTTCTCTTATTAAAACCTAATTTTCTAACTGAATAAACGAAGAAGGGAAGCCAGGAGAGGTCCAAGTTTCAGAGAGTGCAATTATGTCATAATCTTCTTCCCCGATGTAGTCGAAAAACAAATCAAATGTAGAGTTCAATTCAGTATCAGTAGGAGGCGGAGGTGGAGCAATTAGTTTTTTGGAATTATTTCAACTATTTGAGAGCTCCCTTTGACGTACTTAATGGTTATTCCCTGTTCACCATTCTCAACAAGGCGTTTCAATTCTCCACGTAAATCATTTAAATATTGAACTTGCGCCGGAGTATTATCGCTGGTAATTTTTATATTAGCGTAGGGACTACCATGCAGGCGCCTCTTAACTTTAAGGAGATCCCTAGCCGCCTGGGTATCAGAGAAGGTAAGTATAAGAATACGAGGTTTACTTTTGCTTGAATCCGATTTTCCTAAACGTGTAGTTTTGACAGGGACATTTAAAGAAGCATCTAATGTTTTAGGATCTTAGTAATCTTAGTATTATCATTTTCGTTATCTTCAGGTAGCCCGTGGATAAGAACATTCTTCGCTCGTACGTTGCGTTCAGCGGCTTCTTGCGCGCCTGCTTCAAAAACGGAAAGACTCAATTCCTTCTGAGGGTTTAAGTTAGCAATCTTAGTTTCTAGTTCAGATAAGGGTTCATCTACCGTAGTTTTTAACAAATTTATTTGTTCCGAAATATATACTTTGAGGTCAGAGAACTGATCAAAAGAAACTATTGATGACCCTGACTTACATTTGTTGCAGTGATATTCGATTAGCCTATCACGGGCCAACAGACACGGGGTTTCAGTACGGGATAATCCAGAACAAGTAGAATGACTGACGCATTTGCATTTATTGCAGGTTATCTCTCTTTCAGGATTAGCTTCTTTATTGCAAACACTACACTTGATTAACGGCACTTCACACTTTGGATTGTGTTGAAATGAATGTTAATGACTGATTAGAACACGTTAAAAAGTCACTACAACGACAAATAATTAAAACAACCTGTTGTACCGTTCAAATAACGCACTATACTATAATTACATGAATGATAGGGTAATATTTAACTAGAATTGTATTAAGTTGCGTTCCACAGAAGGATACGAAGGATCTTTTCCTTGCTAATGCACCATATGTCAGGTGGTGGAATTCGTCGCATGATGTAGTCAGTTATAATTTCGAATATGTAATACTCAGAAGTGTACTTACTTATAACTGTAACTCCGTCTGTGTATTAGTATGAAATAATTGTTTTTGTATCAATCACAGTTCGTTAATTTAATTGGCGCAGTCGTGCCGGATTTTTTACAGTTTTCGAACAAGAATCGCCGATAATGTGTATTTCAATACTTTGGCCAGAAGCAAAAAACTGACATCACAAATTACAAATAATTGAGCCACCATTAAACAAACTACAAACAAACACCAAATCAAATCCATATGGTACCAGAAAACGATGATTTAGTAATCTGAAAATTTATTTAGAAAAGCACACCAGAAAAACAAGCAGCAGAAATTAGTCAACCAAACATGGCACACGCCGAAGATGCCTCGCTGATTGTGGTGGAGGTCGTGGTCGCGGTCGATGCATCGATGTCACCTGTTTGTAAAACACAAGTGTAAGATAACTATATACAGGGACTCTACCCGGTGAGGAACATTTGCACCGCGAGTGGCAGACTACGGTACTACTAAAGAGTCGCAAATACCGACGCAGGTTTTGGCGAGCGGCCTGCATGGGGATCGGTCTCCTTACCTCTTACTTCATGGTACGCTTATGCACACAACCTCACTTTGACAACTGACAACTCAAGTGACCGAGCGCGTTGAATCCTGGGTAGAGCGATGTAATAATTTGCGTTATAGTTATCTTACTATATACAGGGACTCTAGCGCTGGGCAGAGCCAGTAGATATAGGAGAGTACCGCCACGTCCGCCATGTTTATTCCTCTGTCATATGCGCGACTTTGAGGTTTGTAGCACAATTCCGTCAACGTGACGTTTGTTGGAAATTCAAAACTTTACTTAAAATTGGCAAGACTGTAAGTCTATGACAAATTCGAAGCTAGCAGGTTATGTTTTCCGTCAGTTTTGACACAAACTGACGCAACATATAACCTGCTAACCTCGAATTTGACATAGACTTACAATTCTGCCAATTTCAAGTAAAATTTTAGACATAACTCAATCAGTTAAATCTGATGGGAACAAAAAAAGCGGCGATGGCGGCATTTTCACGGATCAAAGAATGGCGGTACTCTTCTATATACACTGGCTATGGCGCCGGGTTAGTTGGAGGCAGGGTGGGGGTTTGTTTACGTATGATTTTTGTTTTGATTTTCCGCAGCGGTCGTATGCCACGATCAAGTGACAGATCGAGGACCCGGCGGGAATACCAGCGCTGCTCGTGGTACATACTGTACTATTAAAGAGCCGTAAATATTATAGCAGATTCTGTAGCATGGCGATTGGTCTCCTTCCCTCTTACTCCATGGTGCAAACGCAGTTCATAAAATAAGTTACGACACGACTTTCTGAAATTTATGTTTGACGCAAGGCCACTTGATAACTGTTTTTAACGCACTTGTAAATCTAACTGCTAATTGCTAAATTCTTTTGATACTCAATTGAGAAAATGTTAGAATGAGAAATAAGTTTTGTTTAATGATATTAGCACCTGCAACAAAATATTAAGCAAATGTTTAAGTATGAATCATTTTATAAATGTATATGTAAAAATAATATTATATAACCTTTTTATTATACGGACATTTGCGGATTTTACAATCTTAGTGTGCCAGTTTGCAAGTCGGTAATAGTATATTCCGCACATTGAGAAAGAGTTTAAGTTTGAATTAGAGTGCAGGTTACTTTATAAATGCTTTATGCTTTCTGTTTCTATACCATTTCCAATTTCATTAAATTTATTTTACTGAATTGTAAATGGCATAATACAGGATCCGGCAACGATGCGGGGGTGGAATATATTTCTAAAACTGTGAGGGTTCCATAAATATTGTGTATATAAAAGTTTTAGGTACGAAGACGGTGCACATTACTAAAATAGTTTTTATTATATAGGGTGACTCAAAAAAGTGTGGCGAATCCAAATTACTTTTTTTTAATGGAATGCCTTGGGTAGGTAGCTTAAACGTTTTGGATTGAAATACTAATCATTTTGCTATTAAGTTGTATGGGACTAACGTCAATTGTTTTGGATATATTAACGATTTTGGGCAAAAAATGCTGAACTTCAGGCGGCTGCTGTAAGTATGTAATAGAAAACAATTCCATGAAGGAAAATGCTACCCAAAAATTATGTTTTTCATGAAACACCTTTCTAGTGTAAAATGGTGTTTCTGGTTATTAATGCTATACAGCAGGGGTCGGCAACCTTTTTTGGACGGCGGGCCATTTTCAAAATAAATTTTTTTATGCGGGCCGCACATTCAAATGTAACTTAAATAGTACTTTTATATCATATACGAGTATAAATATTATTAAAAATAAATATAGAAAAAATTTATTTTTTATTGACATGCTATAATTACAATAATGTTAGAGAACAAAAATTTTACAATTCTTAAAAGGGAAAAAAAGAAAATACAATTCCAATTAAATATGTATAAATATGTAAATATAAAATATATAAATATAAAAAATATAAAATATTGTAGTGAAACGTCATACGGCTGTCAACATGAACGCACATATGAACATACAGTAGCAAACTGGCGAAATGAAAGAATTAGTGATGGGCCTATCCGGAATGAATAATTGGAAAGTTTCCGATTGTTCAAAAAATCGGAAGGTTCCTATTATTTCGGAACTTTTCGGAATTCGATTATTTTACTGTTCGGTGCACAAAATTCGGAACTTTCGGAATTCGATTATTTTACTATTCGGTACACAAAATGAGAAAACGAAATGCCAATTTAAACTGAACGGAATACGGAATGTTGTATTGACTCACTTGACTGCTATATGCTGGTTGGCGAATGTCGACGGGTCGCGCCGTGTGCGCATGTGTATGATACGTGAATGGCACTAATGGCAGTGGTATTTCGTAGATTAATTATTAGATAGTACACCTACAGACTTCAAATTCAAGTATTGTTTTATACTATCTATTATGTACTTTATGTGCTATTAAACTTTAAAATATCACTACCATTTTCCGACAGTCTATTAACGTAACTACTGTAATAATTTGAAAAAAATATGTTATTTCCTCATATCCCACTGTGAGACTCAAACTTATAAATTGTTTTTTAGGATACTGCTGGCTACTACTGGTCTAGGCCGGTAAATTTTATCTACCGGACTCGTTTGTAACAATGTAAACGCTAGTTACCAATGCAGTATCCTAAAAAATCTTATACGATACACGACCGGTAGAATTCTTATGGCCTTGCCAAACATACAGGTCTCGCCCTACGGTTCGACCTGTAAAGTATTGGCGCGGCCATAAAAATGTTGCTACCGGTCTAATAACGTAAATAGCTATTACTGACCGTCCTAAAAACCCAAACAATAGATGCCAACGCAGATAAGGGCTTACGGCGAGACGGCGAGTGCTCTCATCGTAAATTTGCACGCACTTCATCTTCCTTCCGCTTGTTGTTATTTCGCTCGTTTTCCTTTGCTTGCATTTACGGAATGTAAAATAATCGGATGATATTCCGATTTTATAAACATTCCGAAATGGAACATTCCGATTAATGAAATCATCCGATTATGCCCATCACTAGAAAGAATGCTACACTTGCTAAGCGAGACGTCGTATTCGCTGGGGAGTGGGGATTAAACTTGCAGCGCAGTAAAATAGGTTTCCCACTATGCTTCTGTTTGTCGCGCATTTTTGTCACCGGCCACATTTCGGCACGCTTACGCTCTAAGTTTGTTGATTTTTCCTAAAGTTATATTGGTGCTTTGGCGGGCCGCGCAAAAAGTTGCAAAGGGCCGCATGCGGCCCGCGGGCCGCAGGTTGCCGACCCCTGCTATACAGGGTGCTGAACATTTGCAAAATTTAAGAATTTCGACTTTTTTCTCAAGTAGAACGCCCTGTATATTTTTGTATTTTTGAAAAGCCCTTTTAATGAGCTTTCATTTGATATCTTACATCGTTCCTTTAAATTCAACTGTTTTTGAAATATGCAAGTTTGAATATAAACAACCGTTTAAGCATCTAAAGATGCTTTATTTCAGGGATAACAAACAAAAGCTGTTAAGATAATGATTTAAACACTTAAGCTCTCCAAAAATATAAACACAAAATCAAGTTTAGAAAATATAAATCCAGTCAGTGTTCATACAAGAAATAATAAACACGACAAAACGATAAAATGCAGGAATAAATTAATTCCAGTATCAAATAAAATCAGATTAAAAACAGCCTAACACGACTCGATAGCGGCCTCGTGATGTAAGGGCGTGGCGACGGTTAAGAATGGAGTTCTCCACCATTCATCCACCTAACTCAGCGGTGAAGAGTCAGAGTGATCCTAAAGCTGATCAAAGGCCAAAACGAAGGTCTAAATACAGCAATATGGAGGGTCCTCAACAGGAAGGCGGAAGGGAAGGCCACAACCATCACCTTTTCAGTGGACTAAACTTCCTTCGAAACACTCCGTGTGGCTTTAAGATAAGCTACAAATTTGGAGAAGTGGCAATCAGAACCAAAGGGCTGACACCGAAGAAACCCAAGGACAACCATCCTCCAAACATTTTCGAAAGGCCGAAGTAGAAGAACGTGACTTCATCTAGCGCCTAACGGAGAAGAAAAAGGGAAGAGGCCGAAAGGGACTCAAAAACTCATTAGAAAGAGGGCGAAATCCCAAGAGGAGTCAAACGATAAGGGTCGCCTGTCGCCCTCCCGAGGCTCCTCAGGGCCCAAACCCCCTGAATAAGAAAATACGGTGGAAGCAATCACCTTCCTACAAGTGAATCGTAAGCACTGCAAATCCGCCACTAAAAACACCATAGGCTATGCGCTAATCCAAGAGCCATACGTCTACAGCGGCCTAGTCCTCAGACTAGCAACACCAGCAGGTAGGCTAATTTACTATAAGGATATTGATACACCTACGGCAGCACTGTTTGTTAGGCTCACAGTAAAATTCTTTTTACTAACACAATTTCTTTGCAGCGATCTGGTTGCAGTTATAGCAGTGGCACCGACAATCGAGGGTAGACGGGATGTAGTAATTGCCTCGGCCTACTTCCCTGGGGACTCAGAAGAAGTGCCACCTCTAGAGGTCCGCAACCTCATTCAATACTGCAAACAACAAAACAAACACCTTATCCTAGGCTGCGATGAAAATTCGCATCACACAGCATGGAGCAGCACGGATACAAACAGAAGAGATGAGTACCTTTACGATTTTTTGTCTTCTAACCTAAACATAATTAATAGAGGGAAAGGACCCACTTTTGTGACTAGAGCTAGGCAGAAGGTACTTGATATAGCGCTTGCATCTCCGCTACTCAGCACAACTATAAAAAACTGCCATATTTCCAGTGAAGCCTCCGCATCTGATCATAGACGTTTCAGTTTTATTTTCAAGGTTATGGGTAAACAAATAGAAGTAAGAATATCAAAACTAACAGGCTGGTGCCTCTATGAGGGGCACATCAAATCTGAAGTGATTGAACTTAACATCGAGGTAGATACTGTTAAGGATCTGGAAACAACCTCAACATATCTACATAACCTTATACACAAAGAATATGAAGTAAGCTGCCCCATTAAAAGCCGAAGGGTCACAAGTAAAGTACCCTGGTGGAACAGGGAGCTAGATACATTACGCTCTGAAACAAGAAGGCTATTTAATAAAGTCAAAAATCAGAAACACCAAGAGGCATGGGACCAATGTAGAGAGACCCTCACAAAATAAAGAAGGACATGGAGCAGCTTCTGTGTAGGGGTACAACATACCCCAACAGCAGCGCACCTACAAAAACTCCTTGCAAAAGACAATACTAACGACATTGGTCATCTGCAGAAGCCAGATGTACTCTTTACTGAGAGCATCAGAGAAACATTGGAGCTACTACTAAGCACCCATTTCCATGGCTTTCATACTCATACACCAGATGAACAAGTTCCAGAGGTAGCAGAAACAACACGTCCACACTCAAGAACTCAAAGTCTGGCCAACAAAATGTTTACGCCAAATAGGGTTAAATGGGCAATTCTTGCCTTTAAACCGTACAAAGCCCCCGGCGGAAGCGGCATCTTTCCAGCCTTACTACAGAAATGTATAGAGGACTTGCTGCCCACAATATGTAAATTATATAAGGCCAGTTTCTGCCCTGGTTACATACCCAAAATGTGGAGGAAGGTATATGTGGTCTTTATATTTAAGGGAGGAGGACGTTCCAACATCCATCCCAAGGCGTATCGACCCATAATCCTCACATCATTCTTGTTAAAAGGAAGGGAGAAGGTGCTTGAACAGTACTTAAGAAGTGAAGTTCTACCGAACCGACCACTTTACTTCAACCAGCATGCCTATCAAAAGGCAAAATCGACTGTAACAGCTCTTCACAGTTTTGTTTATGGGCTAGAGAAGAACTTCATGGCAAAAGAAATAGCCCTCTGTGCCTTCGCGGATATTGAGGGTGCCTTTGAAAACACCTCCTTCGAATGCATAGAAAGAGCTGCCATGAGAAAAGGATTTGATCCTCTGATCATCAAATGGATTAAAGCTATGCTCGAAAGTCGGAAAATTACCGCAAGGCTGGGAGGAGACAGCTACCATAACGGCCACTAGAGGCTGCCCCCAAGGAGGAGTATTATCGCCTCTACTGTGGTTATTGGTTACGAACGATCTCCTCAACCTGCTTACACAACATGGCTTCCAGATACAAGGGTATGCAGATGACCTAGTAGTAGTAGTACGTGGTAAATTTGACACAGTGGTGTCACACCGTATGCAGATGGTTCTTGATATCATCCAGAGTTGGTGTCAAGAACAAAGCCTAATCATAAATCCAAACAAAACGGTCATTGTCCAGTTTACTAAACGAAGGAATCTAAATTTAAGAGCTCCCACGCTGGAAAGATCTACCATTAACTTCAGCAATGATTACCTAGGAATTACACTAGATCAGAAGCTGACGTGGAACTCACATATTGCAAAACTGCAAAAGAAGGCAGTATTAGCAACTCAGGCATGCCATAGGCTTGTTGGATGAAACTGGGGCTTAAAACCACAATTGATGCACCGGTCATATATGGCTATAATAAGACCCAGAATCACCTATGCATCGGTGGTCTGGTGGCCAAAAACCAGACAAATCACTACCCGGCTCCAGCTAGAAAAGATACAACGTCTCGCCTCTCTGAGTATAACAGGTGCTATGAGCACCTGGCCAACTGCAGCTGTGCAAGCCATGTTAGGACTAACGCCCCTACACCTTCAGGTACAAAAGGAGGCAATGTTCCTTGCGCTCACGCTTGCCAGGACAAATAAATTTAAGTCAGGTAACCTGACGGGCCACTTAGAAATTCTTTCTCAAGAAGAACGAACGGCCTACACTGTTTGGGATTTTATGTCGATAAAATACAACTTCGACCAACCTTTTAAAGTGATCATCCCGGAACGGGAAGCATGGTCCCAGGAGGGCCCTCCTTTAAAAGAGGATTTCACACAGATGGTTCAAAGATGGAAGGAGGAGGGATCGGTGCAAATATCTGTGGATCCGGGTGCCGAATCTTCAAACCTCTAGGGGTTAGAACCACCATCTTCCAAGCTGAGGTTTATGCTATAAACCTCTGCATCAAAATAAACCTTCGGAAAGGGTACAATGGTGCAACAGTTGATATCCTTACAGACAGCCAGGCAGCAATAAAGGCCCTAGCAGCCTACACGTGCGAGTCCAAGCTTGTCTGGAATTGCCTGGATAATCTCAAGCAACTGGTAAAAAAAACACGTCACGCTATGGTGGGTGCCAGGGCATGAGGGTATACCAGGCAACGAAAATGCTGATGAACTCGCTAGACGAGGTGCAATGACGCTAGGGTTGCCAGAGATTCTATATTTAATAAAAGTCTTCTATATTCACCGAAAATCTTATATCTTTTATGTTCCTAAAATATAGAAGCAAAATCTTCTATATTTCGGTGTTTCAGAATAATATTACAATAATAAATAATATTTTGATTTTTGGCACCACGCTGCAACATACTACATACCATGAGATAAAAAAACGATTCTGAGCAGGCCTTGATATGTGTTATAAGTTTGGCAGTACTGAAGTGTATTGTCAGTCTATGTCAAATTCGAGATTAAAAGGTTAGATTTTGTTTGTTGTTTGACACAGCCTGACGTAAAACTTAACCTGCAAATCTCGAATTTGACATAGACTGACAATACACTTCAGAACTGCCAAACGTATAACACATATCAAGGACTGCTCAGAATCTTTTTTTTTATCTCATGGTATGTAGTAAATTTAGAAGGCCAGTTCGCGAATCATTGTGTCTTGTCTCGGTCTCAGTTTTATCTTTCCGAATCCTAATGTAACAACTTGTTACTCCATAGTAACGGTAAATAATAACTTAACCTAAAATTTCGAGCAGGTTCGTTCTTTGCAGGTTTATTTTGTTTGTATAGTGTAAATACTCTACTTATTTGTAGTTATTAATATGAATAACAATAATATGGCTGATTATGGCATGCACATGGTGGTGGTGTTGATGATGATTACGATTACAATTACAATACAAATAGTAGTGATAGTGGTGGTGCTGACACCGACACCGACAAAGGTCTCGTTCAAAAACGAAAATTTATTTGTTGTGTTAGATTTAAAATAATGTGTAATCGTTATTATTTTTATTTACATTCATCTGGATATCTTTAATGTGTTTATTTTTAATACTATAAGCAATTAACCTAATGTAATGATAGTAATATAGCTATTTAAGTAACAAGGAATGTAAGGGCCTATTAACATTTGAGGTAGGCAAGTACAAGACAAGGCAAAGCCGCAGTTTGTTGCCTGCCGAAAATGTTAATAGGCAATGCATTCCGAGTTATCTTATTATATTTTTCCCACTGCTTATCGAAGTTTTCCTAGATTTTTGAAAAAATCGTTTGGTTTGTCATCTGTCACCAGGAGTAATTTTCTTGAGTCGTGTTATCTGTGAGTGCCACATGTCACATAAACACTTGCAATTATAAGCAAAATGTCTAAGTCTGCATCTTGCCTTGCTAATTTTATTATCCTAGGAACTTAATAATAATATTAAATTCCGTTGTCAAGAGAAAGCAGCAAACAAATATAATCACCGACTTACACGTTTTGTTACTAAGGCTGTATCACTGACTTACATGATCAGCAGCGGGAAAAATAATTTCTATGAATCTTCTATATATTTTTTTAAACTTCTATATTTTCAAGTTAATTCTTCTATTTTAGACATTTTAATTTCTGGAAAGCCTAAATGACGCCATTCACCGGACCTGGACCCTGTTGTTGAATACAGAAAAGCCACATAAAACATGAGGTTAGGCTATGGGAGGAGCAGATGAAATTCTCGTACTGGGAAAATACACCAGGACAACTCCAGGCAAAGCAGTTCATAACTGTTTCGCAAAATAAAGCGAAATTACTTTGTCTCTCAGTGGGGTGGAATTAAAAACCATTACTGGCCTTCTAGCAGGCCACACGTAATTAAAATACCATATTTTCAAGATTGGTAAGGCTGAGGACCAAACTTGCCGCTTATTCAGTGATGCAGTGGAGACTTTTTCTTCTTGCGGTGTCTATCCGTTTCGGATGTTGGCTATCCTAGCTTTATTGGCTGCTGTTCGGAAGAGTTGTGTTGTAGTTAGAGAGAACCATTTTCTTAGATTCTGCAGCCACGATATTCTCCTTCGTCCTGGGCCTCGTCTTCCGTACACTTTTCCCTGCAGAATGAGTTGTAGTAGGCCATATCGGTGTTCATTACGCATTATGTGGCCCAAGTATTCCATTTTGCGTTGTTTCACAGTGGTAAGTATTTCACAGTCTTTCTGCATTCTACGCAGTACTTCCCTATTTGTAACCCGGTCGACCCATGAGATTTTCAGAATGCGTCTATATCACCACATTTCAAACGCCTCCAGCTTCTTGGTAGATGCTTCGGTCAACGTCCAAGATTCCACTCCATAGAGAAGAACCGTGAATACATAGCAGCGCAATAAACAAATTTTTATTTGTAACGGGAGGTCGTAGTTCTTAAATATTTTGCTCATTCTCATGAACGCTGCCCTGGTTTTCTCAATTCTCTGCTTTATTTCAGCGAAGACGACAGAACAAATTCTATGTGCATGTAATGCTGCCTGTCGACGTAGGCACAACATCTTCGAAAAGGCAACCAGGACGCCCAACGAAATAAGAGACTCAAAACCCCAGAGATATCTTGAGGTTTATTAATAGCCTACAACTTCTCTAAATAGAGTAAGGGCTGAGAACCACTATTAATATTATTATATTATTATTAGATATTACACTTAGTTATATGTACACAAACAAAAGAAAACGAATAAAAACACAATCTAAAACTACTATATACACAGAGCGGCCGCGATGCTCGGGGGCGCGGCTTCTCCTGCGGCGGGCGCTCAGGCTGCTCGTGGTGGACCTTTGTCCGCCCTCTTGTAACTTTCGGCCATGGGTTTGGCCCAATAGACTTATTCACTCTATTTAATTTATGATTATCCCTGCTATGTGTGCATGCTTATTTACAGAGTGATTCCGCTTCTATGTCAAGATTGATGTAAGGTGAGACCTGATAGCGGAGTGCGAGTGTTGCAGGTAGGTTGACGTGCTATCGCTGCAGTGTTGTTCCAAGAGTTAGTATTTGAGCATTGCTACCCCGTTTGTCTTTCAAGATTCGGTTAAGCGTGGGTTTGCCCCGGTTGGATCTTGTGGCGTCCATTTATTCTGTAACAACCTATACACACTGTCACGCTTGCTCTGTGGTGTACCGTTCCCGGAACCACGCCCATCTACCTGAGCGTATTCGAGCCGTGGCCTTTAGCCTGTTTCGTACGATTTCCAGGGTAAGCATGTACTTTTCCCGGACTTGTCCAAGTATTTGGTATTCACTCACTCGTGAGTGTCGTTAAAACAATTTGATACTGTAACACGGTGTACGTGGAGGAGACGGCCCGAACAGTCTCTCTAACAGCTCTTGGGTTCTGGAAGCAATTGGATTAATAGTTATGCGGCTCTGTGACGGTGAACTGGGGCATGGCGGGGCCGTATTGTAATTCTGGATAACCGCTTACGAGGGCGAGATCCTGGCCAGATAAAGTAAGCGGCGTTGCGGTGGCGTTTTACTTGGAGCAGCGATCCTCCCTGGGCACGGCGACGGTAAAATTCCTGCGGCAGCTCTAGTGCCTGCAGAACTCGAAGAAGAGGTTGTTGCAGAGATCTTGAGATCACTTCGAAATTCTAGTGGAGAACTGCTGACAGCACATTGGAAGTGCCAGCCGCAGAGCTTATGATCCAAGATCTATGAGATCGCTGCGAATGTTTATTTCATAATTTGTCAGTGCTTATAAAGGAAACTCGAGCCGTTGTTCTTTGTTGAACTCCCCACTTTGCGAAGTGGATGATTTGTTTGAGTAATTTTACTTAATTTGGTCGGGGCTCCGCTAATGAAGATGACAGCGAGATGCCATTATCACTCCCTATATATCCTTTAGATACGCGCTTTTAATGTCTTTGAACTTTTGGTTGATAGGACAGGTCAATACGGCGGTTTTACCTCCTTATATTTTGCGGCAGCAGGTATCCGTCTCCGGACATTTAAGTCTTTCCCTATTATTCCTTACGCTGGTATGTTTTTTTTGTTTGCTTATTGTAGGCGAAAATGTCTTGTTTTGAAAAACCGTTAGCTTGCGTTCGGCGGAGATTTCACCATTTTTAAGGAATGCGTTAAGCTTGCGTTATCCTGTTTTGGGAGCTAGCGGCGGGCGATTTATTGGAGCCGCAAAACCTAAGCCGGGTCGATGCGTTTTTTACTAGCATCTGCGATTTCTTTGTGCGAACTCGGAAGCATTGGCAATTGCCTGTCGTATATTTTTAATAATCGCAGGCTAGTTTCATATCAAGCCAATACACCATAATCCTATACGTAATTAGTAATTACCCTAAAGTTTCAAATAGTCCTCCTTCCCTCTTCTGAGTATGTATTAAAGCTACACATAGAACTCATAATCTGCAAATATAATTATTTCCATTTTCTAGGCCTCAATTTAATTGATTCTCGGATTGAATTTTTCCAGCTTTTTTCGTTTTTCCGCGTTTCTTATTTCTAATTTTGAGTAGTGGCTAGATTTTTGTTTTCTAAACTTGGTTTTATCTCTGGTTTGGAGAGCCCAAGTGTTTAAATCATTATTTTTACGGCGTTTGTTTATTATCCCATGAAATAAAGCATCTGTAGTTGCTTAAATTGTTTCTTGTGTTCAAATACGCAAATCTCAAAAACAGTTGAATTTACAGGTATGAAGTAATTTATCAAATAAAAACTCATTAAAAGGGCTTTTAATAAATACAAAAATATACAGGGCGTTTCATTTAAAAAAATCGAAATTTTAAAATTTGCAAATGTTGAGCACCCTGTATAGCGTTAATACCCAAATCCACCATTTTGCACTCACTAGGCAGGTCACGAAAAACATATTTTTTTGGTAACATTTTCCATCATTCAATTGTTTTCTGTTACTTATAGCAGCCACCTGAAGTTTACCATTGTTTTGTATAAGATCGTTAATATCTCTAAAACAATTGACGTTAGTCCCATACAACTTTAAAAATGATTAGTATTTTTTAATGCAAAACTTTTAAGCTACCCAAATATAGAGCATTCCATTAAAAAAAAAAGTAAGTTTGATTCGCCACACTTTTTGACCCACCCTGTATAATCAAAACTATTTTAGTAATGTACAACACCTTCGTATCTACAAGTTTTATATAAACAATATTTATGTACTTCCCATAGTTTTAAAAATATTTTTCACCCCGCATCGTCGCCGAACCCTCAGTGTTTTACATTCAAAAAACTTTTCAGTGTGAAATAATAGTAGATTATGTTATTAGGAGTAAAAGTGATACTTTATGTGGCGAAGCTGAAGTTTATTTAGCCGAACGTTAGTGAGGCAAATAATTCAGCTAAGCCACATAAAGTCACTTTTACTCCGAATAACATATACTATTTTATCCGCAAACGTATTCAGGTAAATTTCAGGCTAGCACTGTACCCCTGCGCCAACCTCTGTTGTTCAGATAACGCGCAACTGTAATGATATATGAACATACTGAATCACCCGTGCTAATAGCACACGGCCACAGCAGCTGTCACACCATAACCCACGGCGACAGATGCTCCGATCCGCTGCTTAAAGGTTTATTTAAATTAAAACTTTTTCGTACTTTTTTGAAAATAAAAACCGGCCTACGAACTAATTCTAAAAATTAGCAAAATTTTAAGCCATCATACAATTTAATCGGTCCAGTATCTTCGGAGGAGATGGCGAACAAACATAGAAAGAAAGAAAGAGAGCAATCATTTTGTGTGCTTAGGCAGATAAAGTACGCAAAAGTCGCTATTTTGTCTGCTTAGGCAGATAAAGTGACACTTTTACCTTGTCAATAAAGACAAATAAGTTGTCACTTTTGTGACGTTTGCGGATAAAATATTTTGAATTCTGACGAAAATAAATTTAGAATTTTAAATAACCGTTTGACTTTATGAGACGTTATTAAGTTCTGAATATGCTCTATATTTAATTCTGCTAGTTTTAATGTCTACTAATATTTTACACATTGAAATAATATTTAAGTGTGAAATACGTTATGCTTAACTTTATTAACATGAAAATTAACTAGTTAATGAACTTTATCCAACTTTATTGAGTTTTGAACAATTTAAAATTTTATTTCGATAGCTTGCAAAAGTCTGTTTATGTTTTGCATATAGAAAAAATGTTTAAGTGAGAAGTACCGTAAAAAATACTAATTAGTTTCTTGCAATTTATTAAACCTTAAATATTTTAGCTAATTTATTTCGACAAATTGCAAATGACTGTTAATATTTTGCAAATTCTAATAGTAATTTATTATACAAGACGATAAAGTTAAATTTTATCTACGAGTGAATCGTTTAACGTCGAGACAAAGTCGAGACGTTAATGATTCAAGAGTGGATAGAAATAACTTTTTCCTACGACTGCTCCTAAAATCAAGCTTTCCGCCTTGTTGACGTACGTCAAAAATTGATTGTTTTGAATCAGTTCATCGCGGCAGCCGTCATACGTAAATATATAATCGTGAATCGTAATACATAGCAACATACATAAATTTTATATAAGCTTTCATGATTATATACCTAAGTCGGCTAGTGGTCAGCTATTTGAAAACGTCAAAGTTGACAGCTGTCACTGTGAATTTGATTTAAACCTTTTTTCGCGATTTAAAGTTACTTGTGCTTAATTTTGTGTATTGTCGGTGTTTAAGTGTCAAGAAAAATAAGAAATGGGCGATAAAATATCCAATTCTGATGTAAAAATTTGCACGTCGCTGGAAATTTTAGAAATGGCAAAAAACACCAGTTTAAACCTATTTTCGAAAATTTTACAGTCGTAGGAAAAATTTTGTATGCAACACGAGCGAAAAATGCATTAGGCGTTCGTTCGAGTTTTTTCGGACCTCGCTTCGCTCGGCCCGAAACTTTCAAACTCACGCCTAATGCATCATTTTTCGCTCTAGGTACATAAATAACTATATCGTCGTGTATAATACAATATTTTTTTCTATAGCAAGAACTTTAACAATTTCAAAAGAAAATAAGGACAGTCAATCACATTTCAAAATGTCAGTAGCTAGATTGGGTTGCTACGATAATGCGCAGCTGTCATATTTAATTTAAACAAAAGTTAGAAAATTAAATTACTTTCTCTATCCTTGATGTTAAAGTGCTACTTTATCTACTCTTGTTGTTAAAGTAAAACTTGACCTTTTGTTTTGAGTTGATAAAAGCACACTTTAACATGTGCTATAGAAAAAAAAATATTTTAGTGTAAAACAGATGTTTTTAATTCTATTAACGTAAGCAAATTTAGAGTCTTAAATAACCGTTTCACTTACTCCGATTCTACCAAGTTCTGAACATTTTAGAATTTTAATCCCAACAGTTTTCAAATGTTTCACACTATTTTTTCCATTAAAAAAATGTTTAAGTATAAAGTAAGTTATATAACCCGAAATATATATAATACGAAATGATTGATATAATTTAAATTGCGATTGAATTACCTCCAATTTTATTAAATCCTAAACATTTTACAAATTTCATTTCACAGAATGCAAATGTCTATCATATTTTGCAGCATGGAAGAAGAGATTTTTGATTCCATTAAGGAGACAAATTTCAAATTTATTATATATTTTATTAATTGTAAACATTCCAGAGCTAACCTTGATGTCTGAAAAAATCTTTATGTGCCATATTTCACCCCATTGACACAAAATGTTTACGATTTTAAATAACTCTTGATCTACTACTAGTATTCTAAGTCTTGAGAACATTTTATAAATTTCATTTTAATAAACTGCTAATGTCTGTTTACATTTTGCACATTGGAAAAATGTTTTACTGTGACTTGAGTCTTTTTTTATTCCATTAACGAAACCAACATAGAATTTACGTAACCCTGTAACTTCTTTTGAGTTTATTAAGCAGTGAACTTCTCGCACAGTTAGGTATTTCTGTCGAAATTGAAAACACTTCCCTGCTTTTAGCAGTGGATCACGGTGTAGATGTATTCTTTAAACGATAATATCCTGCTAAGTAAGGTTAACCAACTATGCGTTCAATGGGCCAGGGGCATAGCTATACTTGAAAAGGGTTTGAGAACTCCTGCTATACAGAGGGCTCACAATTCAAATTAAATAATTTCGATTTTTTTAAACAAAACACCCTGTATAGCTCTGTATTTTTAAAAAACCCCTTCCAATGAGCTTTCTTCTAATATTTTATTTCAAAGCGCGAAATTCTACTGTTTCTTCTATTATAAGCGAGTTAAACATAAAAAATAATTTTAGCCTCTTTTAAGATGGGATAACGAATAAACACCTTAATAATAATAGTTTAAACACTTGGATTCTCCAAACATAACAAGAAAGGAGGTTTAAAAATAGAAATTTAACCAGTATTGACTCAAGAGATAAGAATCACAGAAATACTGAAGTAAATTACATCTAGTATCAAATGAAATGATATTAACTTTCCAAATATTTCTTCTTGTTGTTGAATACGATTGAACCTAGAAACAATCTAAATTAGCAGTTTTGTTTTTTTTATTATAAAGGATTGCATGCCGAATAAAATCCTAATATAGGTGAAGATAAAGGCAAATAGAAGAGATATATTATACGCAGAGCCTCGCGCAAATTTGCGGTGATTATATAAAACCTATTTTATATCCATTGATATAACTGACTTTTCGGTTAAGTTAATTTTCAACACTATTAGAAAATTAGTGTAACCCCGAGAAATTATAGCAAAATCCGGAGCCCGAAGAGGTGGTGTACAAACCCCCAGACTCTGGGGCTTTCAGAAACTTACACATGGTTTAGGTAGCGGGTAGGCACTACTTCACGATCCCGGTGAAATACAGGCCTGCTTCAGGATTTAGCGCACCTGCCGATGCTAGCTTATGATGTCCCCACAGCCCTTAATCCAGGGGAAGCATGTCCTATCCACAATTTAATCCCTCCCCACCTACTTAAATTCCTATTCCCTCCCCTAACCATCTTCCAACCCGCCTAGCCAGCGTGGAAGATTATGGCTATTAACCTTTCATGTCATGACAACTATTAAACAAAGGCCCCCAGTGCCCAGCAGCTTGGGGAACCCTGGCCAAGGCAGCGGTCAGACAAGTAACCAAGCAGGGGGTGCTAAGAAGCGCTGGGTAAAAGATACGCAGGGCTGAACTGGTATCAAAGAGCCCAGAACAGGTAAAACTGGAAAGACACGAAAGAGGCCTACATCGAATCGATGGAGAGAGGCTAACTGAAGAAGAAGAAGACACATGGTTTCCAAAAACTTAAATTTATATTATCATTGAAATTGAATTGGCGTTATGAATTACAAAAAAGTTGTTCTCTGGTTACAAAAATGTAATATTGTTTCAAGCTGCCCTCGAAATACGATGGGGATGAGTTCTTGGACGTACTGAGATAATTAAAATCGGCAAAAATTGAAACTATTTTATCATTAATACCAACTAGATAGAAGTCTCCGGCATGTAAACGTCGACGATAATGTTACGGCATTAGCCCATTACCATATAAAATAAGGGGTATTTAAAAAATATATTTCATAACTTGCAACCGGCAACACGACGTGAGTAAAGGCGAGCACATTTTCTATAGCCTTTCCATTTCATACCCGGAAATGGGAAAATCCTATTGGGAAGCGAGCGGAAGGAAAACTGCAACATACCTCAACGAGTTCAGTTCTTACTCCACGCAGTAGGGAAATTTCTCGCCGTGACAAGGAACTGATGCTCAAGTGACTGTCGTAGAATGGTGTCGGTTTATAATTATTATTATTCAAAAGCAGGGGTGAAAGAATTACAATTTAATATAAGCAGCAGTGTGAAAATTTTTGTACGTTATAAATAATAAATTGTTTTCAGTTTTTGACCTGGTTTTGAAGTAGGGCAAATGGAAAGCTGGCTGTAATTCTAGTACCTATGTGAAAAACACAATATATTATGTACCTGTGTACTTTAAACATGTCGAGAAAAGCACGTTCGCATGTGCACAACATTTCTTATCAACAGTTATGACCATTGGTAACTAAGAAATACTTTGCCGTTGTTGCGAAAGCACATTTGCTTTACCTACTTGCAAAGGGCATAAGTTATCTATCAATCGGATGATTGGGCACTAGGTCGGTTACTAGTGAAATATATAGCTCAAGGGCACTGATAATGACATTCAGTCTGTTGGCAAACAAAAGCGCACCCCATGAAGAATTTATCACTTGTAAGCATTGCCACCTCACTAATTATGTGGGGGGTCTGCAATAACTGGAACCAGAGTTGGGAAGGGGTGAGCATAAGAGCAATAATTGCGGTTGAGGTCGACGTTAACAGAAGCACGGTTTTACGCTCTAAAAAAATCTGCGATACTAAAACTATTAGAAGAAAACAAGGTACAATTACTCCACTAAAATTTTCAAAAATTAGGGTATCTTGATATTTTCCAGGTCTTAATTTTCTATGAAGGTGATAGTACGTATGTTCCACACATAGCGGCCAATAAAAATTTACAGAGATGTTCCATGAAGCATTGGAACAACTGTACCAGACTTTAGTTTCACTGCGTTGCACCATTCGATATCAAGGGTCCCAAATACACAAAAAAAATGTCGAAAAAACGATTCTCTTGTGAAAAATGGCGCTAACGTTTTCGATTATTTTTACAGGCTACATTTTCCTTTTACCCATAAGTGATATCCTATAGTATATACCCAAAAATTCCAAAAAAGGAAATATCTGGGGGCGAGTTTCATTTCATGCTTAGGGTATGATGAATTAAAACTGGAGTTGTGCGGAGTCTATTGACAGCAGAAATACTAGTGATATTTATATTGATAATATTGATAAACTAGGGTCAACTTCAAATTACAATGAAGCATGTATTTTTTTGTTTTACCATTGCTGTTCTTACCAAGTAAATAATGTGGCTTAAGGTTGTTTTTTTGGGGCTGTGTGGGAGATGTACGCCTACGCCCCCCTGAAATGAAAAAAGTGTCACTTGGAACAATTGCCGACACTAGGGCAAAAACTTTGCAAAAAAGAAAATTTCTCGAGAAAATTTGAATGGAAAAATATAACAATTGTGACTGTTGACGAAACATGGATAGCGCACTGAAAGCCTCCCAAAAAAAGTAGAGTTTATTTTTATGGAGTGGGTTCATAAGATCTTCCTATCTACAAAATTGATTATAATTTGATGTTCTATAGAAGAGCTGATAGCTAAATTTTTTTAGGTTGAGGGAAAATTTTGTTATTAAATATTATTTTATTTATTTTTACTCATTACAAAAAACTACAATAAAATACAATTATAACTTTCTTGGCCACATGAGCCGACGCGACGGCTTGTGTGTGGCACACAGGAAAACTATTGTATGATAAGTGGTATAAAATGCTGAAGTAATCGAGGTACACTTCTGTGCAATAAAATTAAGCTCACCAAATATGTTGTTCTATTTATTAATACCGTTTTTTTCGAAAGGTCTTAGTTTTGGCCTTTTGATAAAGGTGTAATTTTAAGTTATAGTAGTTTATTGAAACTACTATTAGGCAATTAAAATAGACCCGAAGTATACAACTAGAATATTGTGAGAAATAGTTGTAAGACTTCTGCTTAATTTTATTGCACAGAAGTGTACATACTTTTTTAATAATATTAGGTAGTTTCGTATTGTAGTAGTAATTAATTGATCATAAAACTCAAACGGTTGATTTTTGATCCACAATTTTATTTTTAATTTAATAGTATTTAACATTACTAGTTTGGTAAGACGGTTTTTACTGGCGAATAGAAGGATATGACTGGCGAGCCTTGAGCCAGTAAAACCTGTTACCTTCGGTGTATTGTTGACTATTCCCCTCAGACAATATAAACCAATCCCATAATAATAATAATAATAATAATAATTTATTCACCTATAACATACAAAGAAATGATAAAAAATAATTCAGAAGTAAACAGGGAGAAATACAAGCTACAGAGGAATGAAGCAAAAGCCACGTGCAGAAGGAAGAAAAGAGCGTATTACGAAAATAAAATAAAGAACGTAGAAGAAAAATTTAAGAAAAAAGAAATAAGGAATTTTTACCAAGAAGTCAGAAAAGCAAAGAAAGGTTTTCAGAATAGACAAAGTTATTATAAGGATAAAGAAGGTAATTTAATAGGAGAGGAAACAAAAATAATAGAAAGATGGAAAGAATTTTTCGAAGACCTAAATAAAAATACAGAGGAAATAGAACAAACAGAAGAACTAAGACACGCGGAGCACGACGAAGAAGTGCAACCACCAACGGAAACTGAAGTCAAAGCAATAATTAAAAATCTTAAAAACTACAAAAGCGCAGGAGAAAACAGCATAGTGGCAGAATTAATTAAATATGGAGGAAACGAACTGCTAAGAAGAATATACGAACTAATAATGGAAATATGGAACAAGGAAGAAATGCCAGAAGAATGGGCAAAAGCCATTATAATACCATTATATAAAAAAGGTGACAAAACAATATGTAGTAATTATCGAGGCATCGCATTATTAGATACGGTTTATAAAATACTAGCCCATTGTATAAGAAATAAACTGAAACCATATACAGAAAGAGTACTTGGTGAGTACCAATGTGGTTTCAGAACTGGCAGGTCAGTGGCAGACCAAATCTTTACCTTAAAGCAGATTCAGACCAACTGCTATGAACATCAAGTGGTGTTGTACACTATGTTCATTGACTTCAAACAGGCGTACGATTCAATAATCAGAAAAGAGCTATATAAAGCTATGGAAGAGTTAAGAATTCCAAATAAACTCGTAAGATTAACACGAATGACGATGGCTAAAACACAATGCAGAGTAAGAATTAATGGAGACCTATCAGAAGATTTTAAAATAGAAAATGGGTTGAGACAAGGTGATCCGCTTTCAACAACTCTTTTTAATCTAGCATTGGAGAAAGTAGTAAGAGAGAGTGGATTAAACAGGCAAGGGACAATATACAGTAATATACACCAAATCTTGGCCTATGCAGATGATTTAACGATAATTGCTAAAACCGAAAAACACCTTAAGAAATTAGTAAAAGACTTAGGAGATGCAGCGAAAACAATGGGCTTAATAATAAACGAACAAAAATCAAAGTTTATGATTATGGGAAGTACAGGAACTGATGAAGAGATAAAGGATCTTAGAATAAGAATGCAGAATAGAAGGGAATTTCTGTTTGAACAAGTAGTTGGCTTTACGTATTTAGGAGTATTGATAACAAAAGATAACAGCAACAGTAAGGAGATACAAGCCAGACTTACAAAAGGAAACAAAGCAATTGGAGTAGCGAATACTTTGTTAAATTCCAAGTACCTGACAAAAAACACGAAAAAACGAATATACAAGACAATGATTAGACCGACTGTGACATACGCAAGTGAAACATGGACTCTTAATAAAAGTGATCAACAGAAACTTGAGAGGTGGGAGAGAAAATTATTAAGAAAAATTTACGGTGGGAAAAAAGTTGGGGAAGTGTGGGTAAGAAGAACAAATGCCGAAATATACAGTCTATACAATGAAGCTAATTTAATAAAAACAGTGAAAAAGCGCAACAACTACGGTGGTTAGGTCATGTGGAACGGTTATCGGGTAATAGAATTACTAAATTTGTGTTGAGAGGTGGATTACTGGGTGTTAGACGAAGAGGAAGACCAAGGAAGAGATGGTTGGAAACAATAGAACAGGACATTAAAGTGTTAGGTATAAGAGAGTGGAGGACAGTTGCCAAGGACAGAACTAAGTGGAGAAAAACAATAAAACTAGCCCTAGGCCTTTAAGGCCTGTAGTGCTTATACATATATATATAACATACAATAAATTCAAGGTATAGTCGGTCGTATAATGTGTAAGCACATGTTTGCATTATTACAAATTTAAAAATTCATCTATATTATATAGTGAAGAAGTACTTAAGTATCTACTTACAGCGGTCTTATATTTATGTAAGTGTGAAATTCTTTTTATTTTATTGGGCAATTTATTAAATAACCGAATCATATTGACAAAATGGCTTCTAGATGTTGAGTACAATTTGTGACTGGGAATTGCAATATTTAAGTGACGAACATTATAATGATTTGGCCCATTACCAGAAAAATGATTTCAATTTTTTTTAACATATAAAACACAGTTTAAAATATAGAGTGCCGTGACCGTCAATATGTTTTTTAGGCGGAATGTCTCCCTGCAGCTGTGGTTAAACGGCAACCAATGCATCTTGCGAATTATTTTTTTTTGCATTACCAAGACTTCATTCATTTTATGGAAATTTCCCCAGCATATAATGCCGTAGCTCAGAGTCGCTTAAACGTGAGAAAAATAAAACATTCTTAGACAGGCGTCAGTTACAGCGTTTCTTAATTGGGAAATTATAAAACAGTATTTCGTTAGCTTATTAATGATATAATCGATATGATCATACCATTTCAATCGACTATCTATATAAATACCTAGCAGTTTGGTTTTTTCAACATTTTTTATTGTCGTACCGTTACTCACAACTAATAAGCTGTAATCAACCTCTTTAAGCCCAAAATTAATTATTTCTGTTTTATTGCTATTTAGGATAAGACCATTATCATTGCAGTAATTTTCAAAGGTGTTACAACATTCCTTAGCATATGACAAGATCAGATACAGCCACGGAAGACAATCCTGCCGAAGTATCATCAGCATAATACAGACAAATTGGTTTTGGCGTTGCTGACCCAATAAGTAATGTCATTAAAGTACGCAATAAACAATAAAGGGCCAAGGATACTGCCTTGCGGGACTCCAGTTTCTATGTTAATCGTATTAGACAAGTGCTTTGTACCATTATCAAATACGCGTACTTGCTGAGTTCGGTTACTGAGATAATCTTTGATCCAGCTTAAGGCAGGTCCTCTGACCCCGTATTTTTCTATTTTGACAAGTAAGAGATTGTGATTTAGTGTTTCAAACGCCCTGCTTAAATCGAACGTTATACAAGTACATTTCAATCTATTTTCTAAACAATTAACAATAAAAGACACAACATCCAAAAGAGCGTCTTGTGTTGCGTAACCCCTTCCTATATCCGAACTGATATTTGGCGAATAAGTTATGTTTGTTGAAAAATGAATACAATCTATCATGAAATGCACGTTCAAAGATTTTGCTAAAAACAGATTGCAACGATACTGGCCTATAGTTGTTAATTTTGCTACGCTCCCCCTTTTTATAAATGGGTGCAACTACAGAAGATTTCAACGCTGCGGGAAAACAGCCTTGCTGAAAAGATTGGTTAATCAAATCCGATAAAGGATTATCGATTATATCATGCACGTATTTAAGAATGGAGCACGGAATTTCGTCTACGCCAGAACTATGTTGATTTGAAACAGACAAAATAATTTGACGTGTTTCCCGAGATGTTACTGGAGTCAAATCAATCAATTTTTAAAATTTGAACCAATCAGAGTCGAATACAGCGAATATTTTGCACTAGTGCAATACCCGGGTATTTGCACAAGTGCAATATCGAGTATTTGCGGGAAGAAGAGCAAACCAGCTAGGTACACAAGAGATTTCAGAAAGAAAACTGAAAACTCTTTAAAAATGAATAGTGTGCTATACAAAGGATGATATTTCTTCGAGGAATAGTCTTGCAATATACTAGAGATATAACTACTGAATATTTTATCTTACAGTAGCGCATTATTATCAGAAGTAATACTATAAGTACTTCGATATTATCTGGTTATATGTCGATAACTTGTTGCACAATAATAAAAGAGTGTCAGTTTGACAGGTTAAATAGTCCGACCGCGTCAGCGGGAGGATTATTCTGTCAAACTGACACGATTTGTTATTGTGCAGGAAGTTTGAGACGTATAACCTGTTCGAAGTACGCATTGTATTCGATTTGATTATTTTTTGAGTAAATTTTAATATTAGGAACAAATAAATATTTTATTGGCAGCTCGATTTGTTTGTATTAACCTAGCTGCAAGGCATCTCCATGAAAACATCAAGTTGACAAAGCTTATGTATTGCGTTGCCTGGTGAAGTTACTATAGTATAATCGATTTTGTATAATCGAAATTATAAAAGATAACTTAACCAAATCCAGCCTTCTGATTGGTTGAAATCTCTACGAAAAAAATAATCATACATTATACAACTGTTTTCAGTGACTAGAATGAAGTTTTGTTTTCATTATTTATACTACTGCATTGTTGGTAGCACTGTCAAGCTATGTCAAATTCGTAATTTTCAGGTTAAGTTTTGCGTCAGTCTGTGTCAAATAACATACAAAACCTAACCTACGAACCTGGAATTTGACATAGACTGCCAATACACTTCAGTACTACGAAACGTATATCACAAATCATAGGCGACCATTATAAATTTATTTCGCGATATATTCTGACTGCGCCAACTATTTAGCCACAAGAATTGCTACTATAATATAAAACATCGTATATCATACGTGAGCGAAATGCCATTATAAGCTCGTGAGAAATTGTATCGCTCGTGCGGGGGCACTCGCGATTCAAAATTCTCACTCGCAAATAATGATGCATTTCTCTCACTTATAATATAATCTACTATTGGTGTTTGAATATAAATACTGCCATGACTTGTAAATATAGTTGCCTAATAGTACTGAGTTAAGTTTCTTTAAATAATAATTAGATGGATAGTAGTAATCTTAACGAAACATAATTTTTATAAGGAATTTCTAGATTGCGTACATGACCGTTAGCAACCCCCCCCCCTCCCCCCCAAAGCCCATGATTCTATATCTAATTATTGACTGTATTATAGCAAAGTAGTGGAGTTTAATTATCTCCGTTTTAATATATTTTTCAATAATTTAAGTTTATAAATAGTTTTCTTTAATTTTGCAACTAGTTCAACAAGTCATTTCCATTTTAAATTAGAGTAAATATATGTTTCTAAATATTTTATTATCAGTAGCGAAAATTGTATGGAAACATTGGCAATTAGCTCTGTTCTTTTTAATACATGTCAAGGAATGTATTTCACCAACTTTATTTTCAGGTACTGGGGTTAGAGAAAGATACAAATTTTGTTTTATTTAGATTTCGTGATAAGCATTTAAGATCAAGTTTATGCTTAATAATTGCCATACAATTCTCTACTTTTCTAACCACTTCATCCATGTATTTGAATAAAAAACAATTGCAGTATCATCAGTAAACGATATTATATTACAGTCTAGGTTCAGTTCAGTTAAATCGCTTATGTAGACAAGAAACAAAACTGGGCCCATGACTATTCCTTGAGGTACGCCTATTTTTATATCAAGTACATTACTTGTAACATTATTTACGCTCACAATTTGTCTCCTGCCTGACAAATATGATTCAATTAAGCTATTTGTGGGACCTCTAAATCCAATATTATATGTATAATTTTCTACAGAGGGTGAAATGCTTAACAGTATTAAATGCCTTTGAAAGGTATAAGAATATTGCTACAACCTTTTTATTATCACACAGCAATTGATGCAAATTCTTGGGAAGTTCAAATATGGCATCATGAGTATCCAGCTTATCCTTAAACACAAACTGTTTTGGTGAGAGCACAATAAATTTGTAAATATGCAGAATGGAGCTACAATTGCTCCAGGGGCGGGAGGGAATGAGGGAAATCAATTCAAAATTTAAAAAAAAAGCTAAGCTCTTGTATAGGGGCAAAAATGTGTTGCTCTACAACAATTGCAGAGTGAAGAAAACTCATAAAGTGCAACTTATTATCCAGGATTCTGGTTCTTTAAGCTAAGGCATATTCGTATAAGTATGATTTAGCACCCTGCGACTTATATTTCTTCCCAAATATCAAACAAAAATTAAGGCAGGCAATTTAAAATAGATGCATAAGTTAAAACAGCCGTAGAGGAATACAGGATAAGAATGTTGAAAAAAACGCTTCAATAAGTGGAGCTGTCAAACGGTGTTATGTTGAGAAATAAGAGTCGTTTCTTTTCATGGCTAGGTAGATGAAGTATTTAATTTCTCTAAAACTCATGTCGGTCGAGGGAATAAGAAAGTTTACTCCAGAAGCACATACAAAGTTTTTCTCTACCATAAATCTAAATTGCTTGATTTTCAACGCAAGATAATTACCTCATATCTAGTCAACTGATCTGTCAGGGAAACAAATTTGTTTATGTCATAAAAAACTAATAAATATGGCAGGCTATGAGGGAATAACTATGGCAGGCTGTGAGGGAATCAAGTGCGACTTTATTTGATTGGCTAATAAAGAATTATGTATCAAAAGTTAGGTACAATATAGTACATCATGCATCAAGCCATCAAGGGAGTGGAAAAGCATTATAAATGGCGTACTCTCCTAACGTGTACTTTACTATTTTTTCCACGACCGGGTGTAGATAGACAAGAAACGAGTATATTTAACAGTAAAATTATAAAAGTTGTTTATTTATAAAAAATGCTGTGTTTTGTTGCCGTTTGTTCGAGTAAATTTTACTTTAAGGCAGCAATAAAACTTGACCAAAGAAAAAAATGTAAAGTCGGAATATTTTTGACAGGGCAAATTCCAGAAATGAAAATGAACGTTTCCGTAGTAATACAGGGGAGAGATACGCGGAATTTTTTCGACGTGCAAGAAGGGCTGCCGTAGTAATACCCCACTAGTGAAAAAAGTTACTGTATACGTTATATTTTCATGAGAAAAAGCTACTTTAAGTTCATTTCCTCACTAGTGGGAAAAGTAATTACATACTTTTCCTCACTCGTGGGAAAAGTAAATATTGTAGTGAGAAAATTAATCACTTGTGGCACCAGAGGGAAAAGTAAATCACTTTTTGCACTAGAAGGGAAAGTAAATATTTTAAGTAATTTGACTTAATTTTTTTTCGAAAATAGATAAAATGTATGTGACGCCTGGAAGAATGCATAATTCCGTTAC
>CALNHX010005667.1:59210-102800 GCA_940337035.1 Agriotes lineatus | reverse complement strand
AATTTTGATTGAGTGTGGGAAGGAAATTAGCAGGTACTTCGATAAATTGGCCCTCTTCTCTTCCTAAAAAAATATGAAAACCAATCACTATTTGAATTTACTTTTTCTGAATTGCACGTATATGTCAGCAATGCACTCGAAGCAAGGCCTCCTTACGGTTTATATGTCAGTTATAAGTACTAATTATGTATGGTCTGTCATAGCATCTAGGTACATTTTAAGTCTGTTATATTTTTGTATTTCTTCTCCTTTCATATTAGGGCAGTTACCTGTTTTAAATACAAACGCATGGTTCTATGAGCCCTCTTGGTTCGTAAACCGGGTAGATGGCTAACCTTGCCCGTCGAAACTGAGAAATAGTTCCCTTGTTAGGGTTAACCATTACCACAAGTATTAATGTGGTAGCCGCTTGCATTTATGTGAAGTTTACTCCTTAAACATTTCAATTGCTTATGGTTTCTTTGTGGAATACCAGTAATTCAAATGGCTAGTTATTATATCTTACTTGTTATCATGTAAAGACACTATTTTTTATTAATATATGATCCTTGTTACAGCTTGTGTTTGATTTGCTTTATTTTTATTTATAAATACATATAAACAGAATATGGTTCCAAAGCAACTTCTTAAAGCAAGTCTTCCTACGATTTTTGGGGCCTCCACTGCACCAGAAAGTAGCTTAAATGGCAATTAATATATATATAGAAGGCAATAAATTATGAGCAGTAATTTTATTTAATCTTGTTCATGTTCATTTTGATTTAATTAGGCCGCCAGATGCAAAGATCGCTTAGCATATAAAGTACTTATCCATTTTTAACTTCACAAATAACCAACCAAATGCTTTAATACCTTTCTTATAATGAAGTGGTTTTAAGCCCACAATTTGGCTCTGTTTGCAGTGCGAAATATTTAACCAAGTCAATAAAGCACAGAGTTAAGATATTTTATATGATTGCAATTTTTAACAATAATAAGAGTATTAAATGCATTGGTAATGTGATGCGAGAAGCAGTAATTAGTCGGATAAAGGAACCCAAAAGCAAAGTATATCTCGGAGGGTTTGAATTTGAAGTTTCAGTAAAATAATACAATCAAAATGATAGATTTGGGCATATTTAAAGCCAGACCAAACGAAAGGTTTGTTATGTGCATACTAAGCGAGCGCAGTTATTAATAAAAGCAAAGGCTAGTGAAAAGGCGAGCAATCTGAAAGGTAGATGAAAGCAAGATAAGGGAATAGAAAATTTCAAAGAGAAATCCAGAATTAGGCAACGGATGAAAAGACAGGCAAGTGACGTGTAAAAATGGTGAACTCAAATACCAGTGTAATTAAAAACAAAGAAGCAGAGCAGTGATTTAAAAAAAAACGTTTGTGTGTGTAACGAAAAGAAACAATACTAGTTATAAGCAAAAGACAATATTTAGTGTTAAGAAAATGTTAATTTAAAATTTATGTATTCAAACTTTACTCCATTCATAGTTATTTGTTTGTAACATAAAAATAACTTGGAATATGTTCAGAATGATACGCGAATTGCTATAACGGCGGGTGTCCAAAAATTTGTAAAATTTCGAGGCCATCGGCTTCACGGCACTTTCGCCGAAGCCGTCCTAGAAATCACACGCATTTCTGCGGTACCTAAATTTTTTGAAGGACTGCTCACAAGCATGTTTTAAGCACCCTAAATTTACCTTTTCAAATGTAGAAACCGACTAACAGGTAAGAATAATTTTGTTGTTATTAAATTTCACTAATTAGTGGCGTGAAGGTTCCTAGTTTGGGTCAAATTTGAAGCCACGTTCAAATAAATTTCAACCGCATCTACCCATCCATGGGTGTCCTAATGGTCGTTTTCCATAAATGAAACCAAGGTGCTGCACGTTTCGCGGAGCGCCTACATAACTGATTATCGTGAAGATTGGATTCGCCAGTGTTTAGAACAATACGAACAAAGGGACAGATAAGTTTTAACTTTCACATCTAATGCCGTTTCACATTATTAAAACCGTGTCTAGCAAATACTAATAACAACCACATTAAACTCAAATTACCCCTCAACCTGACTTTTATTTAACCTACTACCTGCTTCCGCAAAGGTAGCTACCGTGGCATATAATATAAATCATTTTGGTGTTACATGTTATCAAAACTAATTACTAATTAATAATAGAAGATCATGGTATCATAGCAACGTGATGCTTTTTTGTTGTTAATAAGGAGAACAGTTGCAATAAAATTATTTGAAGCTTGGGAAAATTTGTGCTCCATTGTAAATTAATGTTTTTACTATAATAAATGTGTATTGCCAATATAAAAAGTGGTCCATTTTATTGTACAAGTGTTCGGCCAGTCGTGGGAGTGTTTGTGTAGCGTTCCACGAAATATTTATATTATATATAATTCGTCTACGAGTGGGAATGGCAGCCGAGCACCTGAAATTTTGGAACTTCGTCTACGACCAATTTAAGTATAGGAACCCAGAGGTCAGCAATCCAGGACATCAGGGAGGTCTGCAAGAACGTCCGAATCAACAATTTCGGATAGGGAAACGCCTACAGTCTGAGAAATTCCAGCAGCGTCGTCTACGACTATCTCCGAGCCAAGTGCTGCAATCTTTGCAAGGTGGGAAGTAACTGCAATTCAAGTGTCAGAAGTCGGGAAAACTATTTAAATACAAGAATAAACCTTGCTGAAGAGACCTAGCGCATTTCCAAGAGTCCAAATACTCCGTGGGCTTCGCAGATTGGACGGCGTCATCAGAATATGCGTTTTAACGGTTTTGCAAGCATCAGTAACGTCTGGTCTACGTCATCTATAACAACGAAGTGGAGGTTTTGTTGCTAAGCAAAATATTCAAATTATTTACCTGACGCTCCTTCGCCTATTTTCACGATTAAGACGTTCAAATAATCGCTATATTGTGCAAACAGCTTTATGTGTTTTATCTGTCAGATTGAGGTTACAAATATTACCTACTAAAAGCGAGCATATGAGCTACTTTGAGACAAATAGACTAAAATTAAGGATAAATTTTAAATATAGTCAAATTCTGAACTCACCTGAGAAAAGAGTTTTTGTGTTCTGCCGTGAGCTAGTATAAAATATTGTAATTCAATATAATATAAAGAGGGGCATTTAACCATTTATTTAAACATTAGCCTTAAATTACTGACAGACAAAGTAAGCACAATAGTAAATTAACCTGAGAATTGTGTGGTGATTTGCCCTAGTATTAATTTTCTAATTAAAAATAACCTTTATAAATCAAGGCATTCATTACAAACACGCACCGCAGCGTGGAGCCTTTACAGTCAATCATTGCATCACAATAAATTGATAATGCATTTTGGTAGCTGTTCCCTTTTTTGAGAACATTGGACGACAGTGAACATCATGGCACTGGAATCTTCCAGGATTTCTTCCTCTCCAATCTACTGCCGAAACTCTTACTTTTCCTACTACTTTCGCTATCATGTCCTTTGACGTTTTTTCAACTTCAGCTTGTTTTTTTTTTTCGTTTTCGAGGCATCATCATAGAGTATAGATTTCAAGAGATCTACAGCTGAATCATTTATTGAATTTTCATAATTATCATAATTGATCATCTGATGCCAGTCGCCATAAAACTCGTTCCCTTTGGATAGATACATTGTAATCATATAAATGTGATTCGTGTTATAAGTTTGGCAGTACTTAAATTAAGCGAAAGAAGTCACTGTCAGTTTATGTCAAATTCAAGATGAATAAGTTAGGTTAGGTCTCGCTGATCATGGTGTCAACTTCCTCAGAACTTTTCTAAAGGCGGATGTTGTAGTCTCATGCGTCTCGTTATAGATCAAGAAGTCGTTCCGGTTGGCTTTCTATGCAAAACTTGTGTATCCTTTGATTTGTTTTGGAAGGTTACATTCCAGGTATTTCCAAAGCGCTAGCCGTTCTCGCGATTGAAGTTATTCGGATTGTTAATAATTTCTAAAAATTCCCGAATAATACTAGGTCCTTATTTTGTAGTCCTGGTTAATATGTTTACGTAGTCGTAGTTATTCTGTAGTCCACTTGTGCTAGTAAGTGCTTCGGTCATGACTGATTTTTGCGTGTTTCTAAGTCTTGTGTGAATGTAATGTTCTTTTCTTCTAAATACGATGCTTTTTTACGTTTGTTCGACGTACATCAAGCTCATAAACTTGTTTTGTCTGTTGCCAGGGCAAAGACTCTTTGTTGGAGGAGATCAATTTTTCCATTGTACCGAAGCGCAGCTCGATGGTTTTTTTACCCAAGATTTCTTTATTCTATCGTTTACTCCGGCGATGTAAGGAAGACAAACGTAATTCATAGATTTAGCTTCCTTTGGTTTTCTGGTGTTTTGGCCAGCTTTTCTAATATCTCATTGACTGTAACCAAGCCTCTGTAGAGCTTCTTCCACATGTTTTAGTTCTTATGGTTCTAATGCACCTTTTTTACGTATCCCTATACTCTACTGTACTATTAATTTATATTGCCCTGGGTTTGCTAGTTTCTACGGCTGTTTAAAACATAGAAATTGTGCATGCAAACACTGACAGCAATAAAAACCCAACAGTTTGTATAAAAAGATATATAATCTGAAAGAGGAACACAAATACATGAAAATGCATTTACATAATATACACCAAAAATAAACGTTGCCAACGCCTACTGGTTACACTGTCAACAATATAAACTTCTTACTGTAAGTATTTACGGGCTAGAGCTGTTTCTACTCGCATTGATACCTATTAAATATAGGTGAGCCTTATATTTAGTTAGAGATTACAGTTGAAACATAAATAGCGTGAAAATTTTTAAGTCTCAAATACAAATTCCTTGAAGACGGGCCTAGTTATTCACAGGACGCGCGTGTAGCTATTTGCTGATGTATACGTTTTAGCGCGTACTACGAATGCTAATTCAGTGGTGACGGCAAGCTGTATTCACTTCGCGCGATTTCCCAGGTATCGCGAGATTGCGTAATTCGCTATTAAACTTTCGGTTTTCTCAATTTTACTGGTTCGTACAGTAAATGAAGGTAGTTAATTATAGTAACTAACGTGGCTTTAGTATTTTTTCCAGATGGTCCTGGGAACCGCGCTGTGTGCTGCTTTGAACCCAAAATTGCGACTTCTAACTGTGTCAACTGAACCACCTTAGAATTGCCTCCAAGGTGATGGTTCACTCTCGAAACTACACCTCAGCTGGCATTGCAATAGGTGTAGGTGGCTTCTTAACGTAGACTCACACAGTCACTTTCTTTATGCACTTAATTTACATGCGTAACTTCCCTTGGACAATGGGCGTTACGCTCCGGTCGCTTAGTCCAAAGCGACTGACTACTTTTCGTTTCTCCCCGCGCATCACTTGTTTTGTTCTATTTATATCTATTATGACACGCTTATTGTAATGTTATCACTTTTGTGCTCATTGAGTTTGTGAACAAATGTACACGCATGTTTGTCGTTACTAAATTCAGCGTGTGATGACGCAGGGCTCATCCCTGGTGGTTTCTATAATACATGTCTTCAATCAGCTATCTTGGCTCATTCACTTAAACACGCGACACTTACAATGCCTATCAACTTAATTAATACATAAGGAGTAATATGGTTCAGTTTTATTACTAGCAAGATATGGTTAAATACCAGACATGATATAAATATAGAGTGAAACGAATCGGACTAGTACATGGTCTGTTGTCCTCGTCATAAACAGCGTTAGCCGATAAATAAGAGTTTTGATCAATGATCTCCTTGGTAACGGTCAGTGTGAGTCTCCTTTCGGTATACTGTATGGCGGAATCTGTCATTAATGGCTCGTTCCACTAAAACATCTAGGAAAGGTAGGCTATAATTTTATTCAGTTTTCACAGTAAATTTGACATGGTGGTTGTTTAAATGTGAGAAAAATTTCAAGAGCTGCTTTTCCACAGACACATAATAGAACAAATTACTGGACTCAATGGAGTTGGCTTTTTCTTTTAAGACTCCCATGAATATGTTGGAAATGACTGGGGATAACGGGAATCCCATAACGCTTCCTTCCTTTACTCGTGTGCCAGAAATACGGAGCACCGTTGTAAAGAGGGGATAAACGGTCGGCCTTACCTTTTGGCGAAAGTTGTATTGGTTATTTTGCCGGCTGGTAATTATCGGCCTAGTTGGACTAGCTCGCCGCGAGGGTCGCAGGGTTCCAGCTATGCTGAAAGAGAATAATAGAAAAAAAATAGGAGAGGGCGCCAGGTCCTCGACGTAGATCTAATCCTTGTGCCGGACCGATCACAAGGTAAGGACAATTTTCAGCAAATCAAAAATAAACAAACCAACAACCAATGAGTATATCACAGCTTTATTTCACTATTGGTGGGTACTATAGTGCATAGCAAACATATAAGTATAGAACGGAAATCACAGCAGGCAGTATGCAAAAATAGATGCAAGTAACATAGGCAATACGTGGCAATAAATATGTATATATGTATATTTCCAACAAAAACAAAAAAAACACACAGTAGGCGACATGCAGTAATAACTATAATCTGTGAATAGGGTAACACATTAAAACATTGAGGGCACGGTATAAACCAATCGAATTCCCTACTCAGGTGCCGACATTCCGCGGGAGCATGAAATAACGCGGGGTTTAAAAGGAGCGTAGCGAGTATTAAATTACGCAAAAAAAATAATAAAATAGACTGGAGGTACCCTGTGAGTCAGGATGTAGCAGAGCCGGGTTATGCAAGCGCAGAGCTGATGCGAAACCGCGAGTATCAGCTCAAAATTTCTAGGGGTCAAAAACAACCAGGATATATGCCCATATAAAAGCAGGGTGGTTTTCTCAGTGGAAATACATCAAGTACATTTATGAACGCTAAGGCAATCGCTTGAATAATCCCTCGGCAAACTTGTACCTACGTAGAGTCTCGCAAATAAATTACAATAACGCGGAATTGACAATGAGCCTACCGGCGGCGGGCCTTGTGACACAATCGCTACTAATCCGAGATTAATTAGCCATGAACTTAAACTGCAAACACCGCAAAAAGGGTTCCGACAAAATAGTTAATGAGTTCCCGGCGACTCCAAAGTGAAGCAAACGGCTACCGACGACGCTTCTCTAGCCACTATCAGCACGAAACAAAACGTCAGATGTCAAGCGGCCGACACGCAAATAGCGACGAACGAGCTGTAAGTACGACCTTAAAACTGGAATAATTGAGCGAAAGACCTAACCTACAGGTTACAGGAGGGCTCGACGGGGCGCGGCGACCGGCGGGACCGCAGTCCGCAGCATCGGAACCTCCTAAACAGGGCTCTGGTAAGTGGATCTAACGTCTGACATTAATTTTCCAGGCTGCACATAAATGAAAGCTAGGCCGCAACATGAAAGCTAACTATTCTGTAATACGTAGGTTCCGCAGGGAAGCCGTGGCTCGGGGCTAATTCAAAACCGAAAGCACCTACACGATTAAGCTGCAGGACTGTCTTCACTGACTCGGGTAAGCTCGATTAATGATTCAATAAGGTTCACTACACTGCACAAAATGGTCGCTCGAAATTTGCAAAAGCCCTATCATATCAACATATCTGACCTATACAAAAGCATGCCCTAACATCTAACTATACAAAGCATTGTTATGCTAGAAATATCCCTAGCTACTAACGACACTACTAACTACCTATAAAGTACACCAGGCGCAGTGAGTAATAACTATATCAGTCTCTTGCCTGTAGAAAAAAAGACATGGCGAATCCTAACCTGTCTGTTGGCTTGAGGGGGTCGAAGAGGGCTGGAGCAGCGGGGGCCTCAGCAGATGCAGCGGAAGGCCGAGCAGGCCGAGGAAGCGATGGATACGTTGCAGGTGAGTGCGGTGCTACACTCTCTAGCTTAGCCCACAGGAGTTGCAAAATTCCCTGACAACTCGACAGTTACAGGAGCCCAAATCGACGGACTGGATGCTCGCAGAGTGCAGCCGAACGGGGAATGCTAAGCTCCTTCCGGGAAAAGTTTAACCTCTCGCAGGAAGCGTATAAACTCTCCCAAGTAAATTTGGCTGTAGCGATGACTGGCATCCGACAGGAGATGGCATCCCACATAAAAATAGCATCCAACAGGAGATGGCTATAACGCACAACGCCCAAATGAGTTCCAAGTAAGAAGAAACGGGTCTTATCTTACCTCACGCTGGAATTGAGCCAGAAGAAAGTGCAAGAACAGTGCTGGCCTCAGATGAATCCGCAATTGCGAATGGCGTAAGTACAACCAAATCAAATACGAACGTCTTAAGGGCACATGTGCTTTGTAGATCCTCCAAGGAATCGAGGCGGAGCAGAGCTACACTAATTAACTTATAAATTTAAGCACACGGCCGAGGCACTAGCAGCCTGCACCAAGTTTAAAATAGGAAAGGAACTCAAAAATCCACCAGTTACCAGTTATCAAAACTTTCCAAAATTTTTGGGCCAGAAGATGCGAAAAAAACAGCCTGAAAAGTGTGACTGCAAGAAGAGATATCCTTTATCTAGCAACAAATAGAATAGTGCAGAATAATTGCAATAAGGGTTGCCTAAGCGCCATACACAAATATCTGTAGGAATATAACCAAAATAAATTTAATTTGTAAAATATGGGTAATTATTCGAAGAGTTGCTTACCAAACTGCTTGATAATTATAGGAGAGAATTTAAAATTAGGGCAGCGCTAACCAGAACTAATTTAAAGCATGCAAAAATTCCAAAAAGCCACCTAATGAGACTCAAAGCTAAAAATTCAACTAGCAAAAGTTTACTAATACGAGGGTCGCTCCAAAAGTATCGTAACACCGTTTCCACAGTAAAAGATATAATACATTTCTACATGAATCAGTTGTACGAAGAAAGTTGGCTCCAAACGTTCCACTTTTGTATGGGACACGTTGGTCTCAAAAATATATAAGTATTTCTGTATTCAGGGATAATTTTGTCAAAATCGTAGAAGCATTAGAAAAGCTTTCAGTGGAGGGAGACACTGCCACTGCCTTTCAACTGCATTCTGCTGTGACTAAGTCTAGTTTCTCTCTTATTATTATAACCAAGTACGTACATATTCTACATTACTAGAACCTGTGACAATTGCTTTGCCATCGAATGATTGAGATATTGCCATATAAAAACAAGACTAGCTCTCACGCAACTACTGAAAACATTGAGGTAGACTTGCAAACGTCAAGGATTTCAGAACGTCAACACTCGCTCGCATATTTGAATTGTTTAAGAACATCCTCTAAACAACGCTTTTCTAACGAAAACTTGCCGCCTTCTTCACTATTATCACTACATACTTTTATGTTGGACGTGACATTTGAAAACTCTTTAAAGAAGACAGAGAGCTTTTGTATTTCTATAATTTAAACAACGAAGGGTCCCTACAATCTCTGGAAGGATAAAAAAGAACTGAAAGACTTGGAACTAGCAGAAGCAAGGGTGTGGATACTAGATATGGGGAGGGGGTAATTACCGACCACCAGATCGTAAAAATTAGAACACGTAAATACCCGATGCACTGTCTGAATTAGCAGATTGTTTATCAATCAACGCAGCACGCATTTATAATCAAAGGAGTTGTTTCAAAGTTTACTGAAGCTTTTATTTTTATGTTATTCTATACTGACACAAGCATATCTGTCATATACAAAAAGTCATTCATTCGTAATCTTTAGTCTTTCTAAATAAAATTTGAAAATGATTCGCAACCGTGTGTTTGAACCAGTAGTTAATAAAAAGAACCTTATACGAGAAGTAGAAAAGCACAGACTCAAGGATGAACGTCTGTTGAGGCTGAAACGATTTTTTTCAGTATTTACCAAAGTATACGCCTATGCAAAACTTTTGCTACTTGACTGATTATAGCAAACTTGTAGGCGAAGCAAAGCCAGGGGCACCTAAGACACAAAGAGTATTTATATTTTCTGATACTGTTACAAATGCCATTACATTACATAATGCTCTTGTTTGATTTGGTACTTCTTTATGGTGCAGGTAAATTAGAAATATGATGAGACTTGATTACGTGCTTTGTTGTTCTATTTTAGCACTCGTTGTTGGTGTGTATACTATTTTACTAGTGGAAATAGGCCTTCCTGTGTTTATGCTGTTTATTTTTATGGGAAGCTATTGTCGAAAAGGATATATCAGATACTGGGAATGCATTCCGTTGCTGAAAGGTGTTGAGCTTAATACAAATTCACTTTATGATCGACGCTAAATTTAAAAATGTTTAACAGGTGCGGGATATACAATAGCATTAATGACCATGGCACCAGAGTTTGTAAACACTACATCTGCAGGAGTAAGTTTGTTATATATAACTGACATGTTCCGTGTAAAAATACCTTGGAGCGATTGTAAATTTGAACGTGCAACCAACACCTGCGTCCCAATGAATTACAGAAGCCCAAACGATACCATAGAGGATGCTAACTGTTCGACTTCCAGCCCAATGTTTTCTGCGTTAAATTACTTCCGGTAAAGCCCTATGTGAGGTTATCTTCATCTCAGGACATGTTTTCAGATTTAACAAGCTAAACCAATATCCCACCACATACTACGAAAAATTAGGACCTATCAAAAGTGACTGGGCAATAGCCATTGCCATAACATGGGTTCTCCTTTTCTTGTTCATGGTGCAAGGTTTTCGAAACTTTCAAAGAATCATGCGAATTCTTCAATATAGCGCAGCTTGTTGCTGGCTTGTCATCTTCCTTCGCACATTGAACTGTGGTGGAAGTTACCGAAAAAAGAGCGCCCTCTTTTATGGGATAGACCCAGCGCTTAATATTCAGGTAATTTTTCATTATGTACTGTCTGTGTCTGATTCTATATCCACGTGCTTCAAATTTTAGTTTTGGTTGCAAATTTTTAAGCATATTTGTGATCGTAATGACGCTGGGAACGCCATCTTACTAAGTTCGTTTGGAGTCAAAATGGCAATGCCTAAAACTGATGCAGTTATTGTATATACATATAAGATGGTAGTATTTGCTCTGCTCATGTTTTGGGTTCCCATTTTACTGCAAGATATTTTAAACCATTACAGTTATGCAGAATCTGGCTGCTTCAAGCTAAAAGGTATTTAGCTGTAATCTTTATTTTAAATAAAAGTACTAAAGTATTATGCGAACCTTTAAACTTACTTTGTAAAAAACATTCCGCTTTAGGGATATGAAAATAAATAGACAAAAGGTAATAACAACAGCCATCACCAGAAAGACAATAGAGATAAGCTTAAAGCTGAACAATTTACGTTCAGGCCAAACTCTAATTAAACAGTAACAAAAAATGTAACACTGAAAATAATGGGGTAATAATTGGGTAATATAAGAATGCAATCACCAGCTAGACTGCACTACACAATAAGCAATACAATAGTCAATAAAAATGAGTTTCTGTAAAAGAAGAATCGAACTATAGAATTTAATACAACCACCAACTTGAACTTCTAAAAAAATCACTCGTGAAAACCAAGGAGAAGAAAACAAGGTCGACTATAAAATACGATTTCTTAGCTAGGTAAAAAAAGGATATGCTAGAAAACTATAAGAGGAGAAAGGAAGGAAAATTGCTAAACAATCTTCTCTTTAGTCATCTAAGCTATACGCTCTGTTACGTTATTTTAAGCTTTGGTTTTTCTAATAGGTAAGTGAACTGCCAACTGCCAGCTTTAGGGAGGTCTTCCTGGTGGGCGTTTTGAATTTGGTTTCAATCATTTTCATTTTTGATAATAGTTCGTTGACCATTCATTCTACATGGGCTCTCTAATTGTTACGGCCAAACGGCTACTGAAATATAGGTTACGTTAGCGCTAAACGGATGTCGGTTGTGGTGTGTCCATCTGAATCTTGGCAACGTCTAGTGGTTTGTAGGCTTCTCCTGAAAATGCAAATGCACTTGAGTTGTGTTTTCAGCAAGTTGGAGTATACCTGTCTAGTAAAGTTTCATTTAACATTTGAGAGATTGTTCTGATTAGGGAATTTTGGGATTAATTTGTTAGGTTAAACGCCTGCACTAGTAGTAGCTGTGGATCCGTCAGTGCCTTAAATTGATAATTCACTCCTAAAAATTCATTACTGGTTTGTCTTATTGAATCGATGTGTGATTCCTCGTATTTCTTCGGCTTCTCTTAGACGCTCGTTGTTAAGGTTTGGATTGGTGTGCCCCACTTGACAAAGTTGCACGTTATGTTGGTAACTTTATAATGATTTGGTTTTGTCTATTTGTCATGACTACGCTTCCCGCATAATTAACATAAAAGGAAAAAAATATCTTTAACGAGATTTGTCGAGGTTCGTCCTTTATCGCTTTGCTCTGCTCTCATGATTATCCCCCGATTTGTATAGTTGAAAAATCTGGATTTGGGGAAACGTCTATGGTACAACGGATTTGACATGAGACTAGAGCTGTTTTATGGTACAACTCCTCGAAATATTAGCCATGCGACGAGATAGCGTTTGTGTAGAGCTTATGTCGTGAGGCTCCTATTTGGGAACTATAGAACAATAACCCTATAATTAACTGAAGGCCGTAGCTGCTTGTTTTTTATTACCTGTGTTTTTCATCTTTTTTTTTATTTGGGTATTTGTTGTTAGTTGCTATGCTGTCTTTGGAGGTTTGATTCTGCCTTCTGCATTTTCTATCTTTATCCTCCTCCGTTGCTGCAAATGGATTAATTTAACGTGTCACTACAGAATCACGGCGAACTTAAAATTTTGTCAATGCCCTGGATCAATGCTAGGAAGAGACATCAGATATACAAATGAAGTTAATGTTATAGATATATTTAGTCGTAGTTGTAATTCAAAATGCATAAGGTAATCTTGAAAAAGTACAATACTCCGATAATATTGATTCATAATGAGCAATGATACACCACAAATTTATGGGTATTTCTAATGTGTATTCATCTGTTAATTAATCAAAAAGTAAACTTGTATCTGCAAACATAGCATGATCAGGTTATATATAGGAGACTGGACTTACCTCCACTCCTTTACCTTTAAATTGTATAACTTTATAGTCAAAAATATTGGTGAAAGCTGTCAACGTAAATACACCATTATGAATCATTGAATTATTACCACTTGCATCGATTTATGTAATAGTACATTGTGTATCTAGGTCGAAAAGCATAACATTCCCGGACAACTGTGAATATTGTTAGGCGAGGCGAATGCCAAGCCCAACAACACAGGAATGTGGAAATGTTGCTTTTTGTTATCACATACTATTTTTCCGCCAATCGTACTAGAATTGACACATAGAAACGTTTCATTCGCAAATATTCCCAGCCTAGGACGGGAATATTATTCCTGTACAGTTTATTGTAAATTACCTAGCAACGGCTGATGTAATGGAATGTTTGACTTTGCTCAACAAAATTTTATCAATAGTGTGTCAGTTCTAGTATGATTGGCGGAAAATATTAATTACGTCTCACTCACATTTTGTTACTACTATAACCAACTATAGTTTATCTGAGAGACTTCAACTGTTAAGAGTGGTTTTGAACCTTCATCGTAAGTCACAATAGTCGAGATCATAACCAAACGTTCCAATTTAGGTTTACGAGTTGATATAATAAATAAATTAGTTGTGTCGTTTGAAATTAGTATATAGATTATTGTGAACCCATCCATGCCTCCGCGGATTAGCTAGTGGGCCCCGTCGAACGCAAAAGGGTATTCCCAACTCGCTATTTGATTTACATTGAAGTGCCATATGTAAGTCTAGCGTTTTAGTTAGTTTATTTTAGTTTGCTATTAAGTATTGGAGCATTCACCGTTTCTCACTGTCGCAGGTATTCTTAATGTTTTCACTTCTGTACATCGTATGATCTGCTTAGTTTTCAACCTTTTTGGTCTTGTCTCAGCTACGTGAGTTAAAACAAGTCACAGACATGTTTTGTAAGTTCTAACTTTATTTCCAATGTACGAGTATATGAGCATTTAATCAAATGATGTCACACAAACACTTCAAAATTAAGGCTACTTTCGGGGCTCAAGCACAAATTTCTGCTTTCAATCAAAAGTATCGCGCTGTGGGCTCCAAGTTTCTATTTGGATTTTATTTGTTAAGGAACCGTTTGCGCTTATTTTAGTATTGCAGTTTGCATTCAGCTCTTCTTTTATGTGAATTGTTTGTTGATCTCAATTGACACTTATTATCCCTGCTTTATTAAGGTTATCTGAAACAAGATGTTAGTAAATAATTTATAAGTTTGTCCTTCTACGATTCCTTTTATCTATGTGGACAGTAACACTTATATGCCATTCTCCTACTACGTTTCTGCTTTCTAGCATCTTCTGGAAAAGGTGAATGAGCTTTATCTTCGGAATTGATTTCAAGTTTTGAGGCAGTGGTTTTTCCCTACGGATCGTATCTCATATTATTGCGTGGTGGTAGGACATTTTCTGTTTTCGTATAGTTTCTCAAAGTGAGTAATGGAATGATATAGTAGTCAATTCTGTCAGAATTTCCGGTAAAATTGAATGAATAGATATAATAGATTACTATTGATAATCAGATAATATTTAAAAAGACTATGGTGATCTTAATTACAGTATAGTCAAAAAATTAAGAAAGTAATTCAAAATGGTGTGCTAAAAATGCAGTAATCACTGGAAAGTGTCTATGATGATAGCCACACCAATAACATGAATTGGAGGCGTGCATAAAGGACAGGTTTAAATTAACAACGATAAACTCAAAATGGTTATAGTCATGACACCAGACAACGATAGGAAACCAGGTACCAATATCAGTCATAACTAACTCGGGCAGTGTTGGGTTGGAAAGCAAGACTGAGATTGTAGAAAACAACAGAGCTATGGTACAAAAGAGAGATGTGGATGTAACCATAAATGCTTTTGAAATAAAGATCTTACGACAGCCGTATGGACTAGTCAAGAGAATAACCAGTCTAGAAGTAGATATAACCACCGACTCTCCCAATTGTTTGGAAAAACTGACACCGCAATATGAGACAAAAGTAACCATTTTTTTAAATCTCAGATGACAAAAAAAATGGTGAAAAGACCAAGCGCCTGTTCGGAAGATAAAATACAAAAATATCGGTACCTAACTGTGCTTGCAATATCCAGTTGGAAAATAGTAGCCAATGACAGGGATAGTTGGAGACGAAAAACAGGATATCAAGGTCCAATTTGAAATAAATATAGCACCGTGGAATGATGCTAATGATTATGACATGGGGCAACCTAAGATTGGGTATTCTAAATGTAGAATGCGAAGTTGTGAAGGTAGCCAAGAAATACAAATACCTAGATGTAGTTTTTAATAATAAGTAGTGACAAAGGAATAAGTGTGTGGATAAGTATGAGCTCATGTAGGTATATACGTACAGTGGTACACATTGGCATCATATGCTATATATTGATATAATAAAATAAGATTAGGTAATACCAAGAATAATATAATTCAAGAAACGATAGTGGAAAAGACACCTAGCTGATATGTTCAAATCATGTTAACAGAATGTTTTTGATTAAACATGGATCAAAAGGGTCTTAACATAGGTACTGCAATAAACTAATAAATACGCAATCTCTACTTTGCTGAAAGCAGAACCTAAAAGATGTTGGACCTCATCCTCCATGCAGCTCTCTGGTGAGATCACTAAATTGAAACACTGGGAATGCAAAGACGGCTTTAAGTAAAGTAAAGTTAAATAAAATTCTAGATAATTATTATAACAAATAGAAAAACAGAAGTTCAGCAGGCGATCCTTTCCTTTAAGAACTGCTTCTTCTAATAATAACTACTACTATTATTTGTCACTGTAATTATAGGTGCTGAAATAGTCTTCGCTGTGATTCCAGATGTACTGTCTCGATTTACATTTCCTCAAGTATGGATTATATTATGGTTTCTATGTGTTTACATCCATGCTTTTGCATCGGCATTGTATACATTCACTGGGGCCATAGACTCCCTAACAGATGCCTTTCCTATACTCCTCATCTATCGTACACATATGTGTGCCCTTTTATGCATGGCAAGTATTACTATTAATATGTTGTTTACAACACGACTTAGCTTGGTGTTATTCCACACTTGGGGACACTACGGGATGGTAATAGTGCGTATGGTTGTACTGGCCACAGTCACCTTTGCCCTTACATTCATTTATTCTATAACCCGATTGGCAAACGATTACCACTTTTGTTATGGAGAGCCTATTGGCAAGTTCTGGATCCGTTCATGGAAAATAGCACCGTTCTTAGTTTTGGTAAAGGGTATAAAATATGTGCTTAGCAAATATGAGTAAATGTTTTTTCAGTTTGAAACTGTTTTTATTTTATATTACCACGGCAATGATAAATCCCAGTTAGACACTCCTACAACCTTTATATTGATATCATATATCTCCGCTATCATTATGCTTTTGCCCATTTTTATTGTTATGTTATGGAGATACTGTAAGCATGTCAAATATCAGGTAATCTTTCTATAGGTCTCAGGTGGAGCGACATTAATTTGTTGTGTATTTTCAGATGGTGTCATCTGTACTGAGCCCAGAAGAATCATGGGGTTATTTCATAGAAGCAAAAAGAATATCCAGGAAACATTTTCATCCTGAGAGGGAAGTGCGGTACAAAATAAGCAGATTGAAATGCAAACACCAATGTCTACAAAATTCTAGAAGGTTTAGGCGTTTGCAACAGACTCACATAGTTAGGAAAAATTCAATACTGACAAATATGAATAAAGAGGATTGATTTAAAGCCTAGGTTTTATTTACAATTTCAAATGTTGATTTAATCCACGTAAAGGTAGCCATATTGATATCTAAATCTGAAACTCTCCATCATAGCGAGGTGTCTATTATGCAGAGGTTTTTTTCCATATATTCCCTACAGGGGAAAATGCAGTATTGTGGACCACTCTAAAACACCTTGAAATTGTTCGCGCAGTTCTCTTTGTAACAGCAGCAGCAGCAATTTGAACTCCCATTCCTGGAGCTAGTAATATAGGTTTGATACTAATTTCACACAAATCTTAAACTGCAGCTAACCTAAAATGATAGCTCCTGCGCATGAGGCAGAAGTGGTCTACAATACTGCATTTTAGCCCCCTACAGTTTTATACACTGGAAACCGTCTATTGTGTAGAGATGTCTGTTATAACTATGAACGAATAGAAAAGACATTGGAATTTTTAATACATGAGGCTGATGATAGAAAATAAGTAGGAATTTGAATGGGACAGAATGGAACCTGAAACATACTAGGCACATTGCACAAGTTTCTGAAATCGTTATAACAGAGATAAGAGATGATCGAAGAAGTATGAAAACAAAAAAGCTCCAGGTGACAATATTTATTAGTTGATTATATAAAAAACACAACCAGAAAGACTACAACAATTGCAGAAACGTCAGCATCACTGGCTTTATGGGAAGTTTGTACGGCAGACTACTAAAACGAAGAATTGAAAATCAAATAGTGATCTAGAGCAACAATGTATTTTTCGAGCTGGAAAGTCCTGCCTATGTTTGTGCTAAATCAAATATTGGAGGAAACAAAAGCGAGAAGACCTACAACAGTGTGACCTTAAGTAAACTATTTGAAGTATTGACAAAAGCAGGAATCAGTATGAAGTAGTACTTACTTACAAGCAATAAGCGCAGTGAAAATGCGAAAAATCTGGTGTGATACACTCACACACTGATCTTATAATTAGCCAAAAATTTGATTTTCATTTTTCAGCATTTGTCAAAAATTTTTAAAAATTGCAAATTCTACAAAAACCGTACAAAATAAAACGTTGGTTGGAGCGACAAATTTTCTCTAAAATTTCAAGCTGAATTCAATAATGGAATATTATATCGGGGGTTCTATTTAAAAAAGGAGTTAATAAAAAAATAGAAAAAAACAAAAGAAACCCATTTTAGAAGTATTTAACTGGAAAATCACATATCTCACATTATTACATATTAAAAATGCAATAAAAATGTAAAGTTTTAAATAAATCGTTTGACCCGTTTTTTTTAAATCGAAAAAACTGAAAAATCACAAGAGTAAACACTTACTTCCGGTTATGATATTTTCTTCAAAAGCTTGCTGTCGCATCTACATAGTACACAAAACTTATATATGAAGTTGCAATGCCATACCTCCTTTGGTTTTTGAGATATTCTGTTCACAGACGGACAGACGGACAGAAAGACAGACAGACACACAGACAGACCAATAAAAAATAATATGTTTTTTGGGTTCAGGGGACTGTAAAACGTGAAGATCGGTTGAAAACTCAATTTCGAATTTTTGTGGTGAATCCAATACTTCCTTTATCGTAAAAGGAAGTAAAAAAGTTATGTCGAACATTTCAAACCAATCAAGTCCTTCCAGGGATGTTTATCTCCCACTCTGTTGAAAATTTGCATTCAGGAGGTATATTCCCCACTGAAAATGATGGATCAACGATAATTGCCTGTATACGTACCTTGTTCTTTGCAGATGATCAGGGATGCGTCGCTAACGAATTGATCAAGAAATCCACTAAAAGTGGGTTACATAGTGTCGGAATTCGATTCCGATGTTATATTATTTATTATTATATATTTATTATAGTCTGCCAAAATTAAATGAGATACTAAGTTGACAATCTATCGATCAATTGTAGAGGTAATTTTGACATATGGTTAGAGGTGTTAGAATCTCACTGTTAAAGATAAAGTAAAGATTGGAGCAGTCGAACAATGACAGCTAGTCTGGTATGGCAATATAATAGGAATAGGGAAATAACGGTAGCGCAAAAGAGTTCGCAGCTCTACCTATACCCAACCACCCAACAATAGAGGAAGAGGAAGTCCAAGCGCATAATGGAAAAATTAAATCATGCCATGAGAGCCAAAAATATGAACGAATAATACTGTTTTAATAATCTACCCTGTACCACCCTTAAACGAGGGATTGACACGGCATGGGCTAGCTCTTTTAACTCGCGGCAGAATATGGCGTCGTGTAAGGACTAGGTAATAAAATGCTTCGGGCTTTAAAATTGAGCAGTAAGATTATTAACATTTGGGCGCCTTGTCATTACTCGCAACATAAAAAACAAAACTAGCTAATTACTACTACGCCACCTACCTTTTGTGCTTCGCTGCATACCTATATAACTCGTACAGCTAAAAGGGTTGCAGAAAGAACACAAACAAATAACAGCAATGGGGGCATTTAATCAAACCCAAAAATTGCAGTAACACCTGAATTATATACATAAGCCGATAAGGCTAAGTGACAACAATTTAGGTTTGTACGATTATTGCCTATCAATTAAATAAACCATGAATATAAATCAACTTCCAAGTATTTAAGTCACAAATAACTAAATACAGCTCGAGTTACAACTTCAAAATAGCCACCTGTTATATCGCAATTGACATATGTGCACTACGCCCAAAGACGCGACTTATTGAGTTACAGGTATATGCTTATTTCAGCAATTTGGAAACTCTTAAATTCTCGCTTTTTAGCGCTAATAGTTGATTGGATAAAAGAGTAATGAAACACGCTTCAGTTTGAATTTCTAAGACTATCTCGTCCAAGAAGACTTCTAAGCCGGATTTGGCTGCATAATTTTTAGAATCCCAAAGGAGGCTACTGTTAAGAGGGCAGCTAACTGCGACAGGAAGCGGCCTGGTATACTGGAATTCCTGGCTAGCTTGTAGAAGCGAAATGGGAGACTGAATAAGCCTCAAGGGAGCCTGCCGAAATATTGAAATTAGTATGCGAAATTGAGCTAGAAGAAGCATTATTATCAATGGGGTTCACGGCCGATTGTGCAGATAACAACGCCGCGGCGCGGCGCGGCGGTTTTCGTTTATTGAAAGGCGCAGCGGAGCTAGCCTAAATATCGAAATTAGTACGCAAAGATAAGTTAGATCAGCATTTTTACCAAGCTGTTTGCTCTCGTTTTTGAAGAACCAACGCGCTAGCTGCTTTTGATTATTTAAAAACGAGAACAGCTTCAGCTTACTCCAACAATTATATCCGCAAAGCGTGCTTCGTGAAACTGTTTTCCAGCGGCATACTCGGAATGAATGCCCACTAACGTGCTGCGACAGGAAAAGCTGCAGATGTCTTATCTCTAAATGCATATGCTTGATGCGATAAACCAGAGTTCTATTGCTATAATATTTAGATATAAGGCGGTTCGAAAGAAGATGCTAATTGCAGGAGCGCGCCATTGAAATGAAATTGAAACGGGGCGTTACAACCCGCTAACATGATTACAACACAAAACTTAAGGAAGTGATGGGAACTGAAATGTCAAACAGGACTAAGAAGGCACTATAATCGGGTATTCTTTATTGAACGCTTTGCATAAAACCACTGTCTTTTCTACATACTCAACTTTATTTTCCAATAAAAATTTAATACTGGAATTTTGTTATTTTTAATCCTATTTCTAGTTTTTCAATGTAAATTTTTCTTTCTGATATCTTCCAGTTATTTTGAGATTTCCGATTCATACATCTATAGTAAAATATAGCCATACAATCATGACCCATATTCTGAGGTCAGTTCACGTGTTAGTCAGCAGGGCTACCACCCACAAATGAGTTAAAATACGTGTAATGGTGTTTAAACACCTACTAACAGTTTAACGTAAGAAATGCCATACTTATTTAAAAGATAAATGAACGGAGTAAAATTATGTTAAATAATGATAAACCCAATGTTATAGATATACAAATTCTTCTATTGTCATCCTGTAAGATATTTTCAGCACCGTATCCTTGTTTTTGTGAAATTTCCTTTCAGTCACATTCTGCTGAGTACACAGAAATTTAATTCATTTGAATCAATAATTGAGCAGGCCCTTCCCGTCGAGTTTCGCCTCTGACGTGGTTCACACGTTAAGTTACCGTGCTCTTCTATCCCTTCCCTTGCAAAGAGTTTCGCCTCTGGCGTGGTTAACACGTTGAGTTACATCGCTCTCTTGCTTTTTCCTCCTGATGAAGCTCCTTACGGAAGTGGGCGAAACGTTGAGCCCTTCGATCTCAATCATGACACGGTCCAATCCGGGAAGTCGTTTGTTACTTAATGACAATGGCCGTGAAAGCCTCAAAAATCAACCAGGCCCTTCTACTTGCCAGCTTAATTGAATTTAGTCATTATTTGATTACAATAATAAGTATCTATGGGGTTTCGTGGGTGAATATGTGGGTAAGCAGCTCTCTTATCAAACAGATTTGTACCCATCTAGCATAGCCGAGTTAAGTTAACTTTAAATTAGATTGAGGATTGCTGAATGTGGTGTGTGCTGAATGCTGAGGAACGTAATGCAAGTATGGCAGCCGAATTGGGGTTACAAATATTAACTGCTGCTTTTGAAAATTGTTAATGATTTTTTTAAGCGCACGGCTAATTTTTGTTGTAATCAATAGACAAGGTCCCTAAACCCATAATACGAGAATTATAGACCGTTCAGTAAAGATAAATACATTTAAATTGTATTGAAGTTGGCATTTGCTTACAATTTTTGTACTAGGGATTCTGTATTTTGTTTTACCAAGGTTTGCAGGTTTACACACTTGCATAAAGACAGGTTTAATTTAAAAATGACAATCAATGACAATTGTTATTTCTCATTATTTCAGGGTCGCAATAGATAATTTTATGGAAATTTTCGCTTGCACTTTTATAAAATGTAATAAAAATACATATTAATAAACGCAACGTCAATAGTATCCAACACACTCTTTGTATAATTTCCCTAAAAGCAGTTATTTGTAACATTTATGACAGATGCTAAGTAAATGTCACATCCTTAACCTATTTGATTTAGTAACTTTTTATAAGTACATTCCTAGACAAAAAAGGTTTTTGGTAGTACATTCTTGAAATATTGGAATTCAAAAGCCACTTTGTGTTTTTATGTTTACTGAACAGACTATACAATACAAGCAAACCGCGCGCTACGCGCTGCGAGTCTTGAATCGGCGCTCACGTGAAATAGGATACGCGAAAGGTCAAGCTTCGATCCGAGCGCTAAGATAAGAAAAACAAAACCTAAACAAATATAAACATCTGTGAAGCCGGAACGTGAGATTTTATTTTGTGCCACAGACACAGACAAACAGACATTAAGGAAAATTATATTATAGATAACACTGGGTATTGCTTTGAAAAGCATAACCAGCTCTAAAAAAGTTATAGATATGTCATCAACAAATATGGTCACTGCTGCTTTTACACTGTTGTTGAAGAGTTTGAAACAGAAGCGACGTTTTGTAACACCGATCGATCGGAAATTTGTCCTTATGATATAAAACAATTGCAAACTTAGATACAGCAGTCAGCAACTCATCCGGGCCTTAAGAGAAATTCAGGGATGGATGCTTTGGTGTTAAACGAACCGACCATTCTTTTTCACGACAACCTGTAGATCTCACTCTTCAACAGACAATGAATGCTGATGCTGCGAGGAGATTAACAGCAATAACGAACTTTACTAATTCAATTTCAGCATGTCAAAGATGGAGTAGGAGTCATGGCATACGTTTAACAGTATTATTTCATGTATTTCACGGAAGTGGAATGACAACAAGACAAGAAACAACAGCAGAATTAGCTGGCAGCTGAGAGTATTTTGTAGGTCAATAATTTCATGGAAACCATTGATGAAAGATTGAACCATTTTTCACAACATCTGCAAACAAATTTGCTGCATAACATATCAGACGGTCAGGCAGTAACAGAAGAAGTAGCAAATTTCTTGATTAATATTGAAAACGATGGAAATAAAAAGCGAGGAGGTTTTATTAAGAAATGCGTCGAAGATCCAGAACGTTTTGAGAGAGCAATAAAAAGCAATAAAATTCTGAACTTGCAAGTGCAATGAAAAAGAATAAAATTACCATAGCAGGAAAAGTTCAAGAAATAAGGATTCAACGAGATTTATTTGGCCGTTTGTTGGGAATTTTGCTGGATGAAGATATAGACCCACAGAAGGTATTGTGATTTCCATTAACTCCAGTGCCTCTGTCATTATGTCATTTGTACAAAACTGTCAAATCAGTATTGACTACAATACTGGAAGAAAAATTCAATATCCGCAATGAACCAACTCATTTGGATGTTGTAGCCATCAACGACTTTTTCTTTTTGTGCCTAATGAGAAAGCTGCGTAAAACATTTGGTAATATTTCATTGCAATTACTACGAATGATAACCAAACATCAATGTCGCAGGATAAATATGATTTTGACTTGTACAAAAAACCTTCACAGGATGCGACTATAACCCAGCATTCTATCGTAATAGTATTTAACAGTACTAGCTTAGTAAAAGGGTTTTTAGTGGCGGACAGAAGAAGGCTAGCCAGTCACCTTCTGGAGTCAGTAAAACCCGTTACCTTACGTGTATTGTTGAATATTTTATTTGTTCCTCACTTGTAAATAACTATAAATTTACCATTTATTCACAATGTCAAACTGACAAGCAAGTAAATTCATCAATATTGCACATACCAAGGAAGACAACTCTGGCTTTGCACGCTATCATTTATCTACGAGCAAGGGTGTAAAATTTTACTGGCTAGCCAGTTATGAGACATTTTCAAGGTGAATACAATGACTTGATAAATTGATGTTTACAAGTGGGGAACAAATCACAGTTATTTACGAGACAAGCTTAGTAAATTGGCATTTCTGGGCGAGCTGGATAATTTGCAGGGTGAGCGACGTAGGAGCGAGCCCTGTAATCCGGTGAGTCCCAATAAAGGCTAATTGCAAGCGAACCGCGTACAACGTTTTATTTCCTCTTGCTGAAAATCCTTAGTGATTAATAAAGGATGTGTATTAGAAAACAAGGTGCTTGTAAAGTCGCCATGGGAACCTTTTACAGGCATCGTGCCTGTAAAGACTCGTTTACCGAGCCAGTTTAAAGAACAGTAACATTTTACAGGCACCGCGCCTGTAAAGACTCATTTACCGAGTCACTTCAGACGACAATAAACGATCTTTAACAGGTCAAGGGGAAATAAAGGTAAATTAGAGAATTCCAGTGCATTCCAAGAAGCATTCTGTTCTCTCAGTAAATTTAATATGAATGGCAGTATCAAAGTTTTTGAAATTCTAGAAGCATTTGTTTGTCGCCTATACAACTTAAATGAAATAAATCAAGTAAACGAAGGAAGATTAGCAATATTACCAAAAAATTATAAAGGAAACAAAAATACAGAGATATTTAAAAAACAAATTCAAAATTGTGATGCTACCGCTTTGCCTCCTTGTCAATCTGAGTTGCAACAACATACCTACAGAGTGATTTTTAAAAACTGAATTGCAGCAGGCTCTGGATGGACTGAATCAGTTGGAATCGCTGAAGTGCATTGTCAGTCTATATCGAATTGGAGGTTGGTAGGTTAGTTTTGTTTGTCATTTGACGCAGCCTGACGCGAAACTTAACCTGCAAATCTCAAATTTGATATAGACTGACAATGCACTTCAGTACTGCCAACTGATTCAGGTTATTCAGGGTCTCCTGCAATTCAGTATTTAAAAAAATCACTCTATTTTAATATCACGTTCAGCAGTAACGTATGGGCCAACCACTTCCCTCTACTCACAGACAAACACACATTAAGGAAAATTATATTATAGATAACACTCGGTATTGCTTTGAAAAGCATAACCAGCTCTAAAAAAGTTATAGATATGTCATCAACAAATATGGTCACTGCTGCTTTTACACTGTTGTTGAAGAGTTTGACACAGAAGCGACGTTTTGTAACACCGATCGATCTCAAATTTGTCCTTATGATATAAAACAATTGCAAACTTAGATACAGCAGTAGCATACGCAAACTCATCCGGGCCTTAAAGAGAAATTCAGGGATGGATGCTTTGGTGTTAAACGAACCGACAATTCTTTTTCACGACAACCTGTAGATCTCACTCTTCAACAGACAATGAATGCTGATGCTGCGAGGAGATTAACAGGAATAACGAACTTTACTTATTCAATTTCAGCATGTCAAAGATGGAGTAGGAGGCATGGCATACGTTTAACAGTATTATTTCATGTATTTCACGGAAGTGGAATGACAATAAGACAAGAAACAACAGCAGAATTAGCTGGCAGCTGAGAGTATTTTGTAGGTCAATAATTTCATGGAAACCATTGATGAAAGATTGAACCATTTTTCACAACATCTGCAAACAAATTTGCTGCATAACATATCAGACGGTCAGGCAGTAACAGAAGAAGTAGCAAATTTCTTGATTAATATTGAAAACGATGGAAATAAAAAGCGAGGAGGTTTTATTAAGAAATGCGTCGAAGATCCAGAACGTTTTGAGAGAGCAATAAAAAGCAATAAAATTCTGAACTTGCAAGTGCAATGAAAAAGAATAAAATTACCATAGCAGGAAAAGTTCAAGAAATAAGGATTCAACGAGATTTATTTGGCCGTTTGTTGGGAATTTTGCTGGATGAAGATATAGACCCACAGAAGGTATTGTGATTTCCATTAACTCCAGTGCTTCTGTCATTATGTCATTTGTACAAAACTGTCAAATCAGTATTGACTACAATACTGGAAGAAAAATTCAATATCCGCAATGAACCAACTCATTTGGATGTTGTAGCCATCAACGACTTTTTCTTTTTGTGCCTAATGAGAAAGCTGCGTAAAACATTTGGTAATATTTCATTGCAATTACTACGAATGATAACCAAACATCAATGTCGCAGGATAAATATGATTTTGACTTGTACAAGAAACCTTCACAGGATGCGACTATAACCCAGCATTCTATCGTAATAGTATTTAACAGTACTAGCTTGGTAAAAGGGTTTTTAGTGGCGGACAGAAGAAGGCTAGCCAGTCACCTTCTGGAGTCAGTAAAACCCGTTACCTTACGTGTATTGTTGAATATTTTATTTGTTCCTCACTTGTAAATAACTATAAATTTACCATTTATTCACAATGTCAAACTGACAAGCAAGTAAATTCATCAATATTGCACATACCAAGGAAGACAACTCTGGCTTTGCACGCTATCATTTATCTACGAGCAAGGGTGTAAAATTTTACTGGCTAGCCAGTTATGAGACATTTTCAAGGTGAATACAATGACTTGATAAATTGATGTTTACAAGTGGGGAACAAATCACAGTTATTTACGAGACAAGCTTAGTAAATTGGCATTTCTGGGCGAGCTGGATAATTTGCAGGGTGAGCGACGTAGGAGCGAGCCCTGTAATCCGGTGAGTCCCAATAAAGGCTAATTGCAAGCGAACCGCGTACAACGTTTTATTTCCTCTTGCTGAAAATCCTTAGTGATTAATAAAGGATGTGTATTAGAAAACAAGGTGCTTGTAAAGTCGCCATGGGAACCTTTTACAGGCATCGTGCCTGTAAAGACTCGTTTACCGAGCCAGTTTAAAGAACAGTAACATTTTACAGGCACCGCGCCTGTAAAGACTCATTTACCGAGTCACTTCAGACGACAATAAACGATCTTTAACAGGTCAAGGGGAAATAAAGGTAAATTAGAGAATTCCAGTGCATTCCAAGAAGCATTCTGTTCTCTCAGTAAATTTAATATGAATGGCAGTATCAAAGTTTTTGAAATTCTAGAAGCATTTGTTTGTCGCCTATACAACTTAAAGGAAATAAATCAAGTAAACGAAGGAAGATTAGCAATATTACCAAAAAATTATAAAGGAAACAAAAATACAGAGATATTTAAAAAACAAATTCAAAATTGTGATGCTACCGCTTTGCCTCCTTGTCAATCTGAGTTGCAACAACATACCTACAGAGTGATTTTTAAAAACTGAATTGCAGCAGGCTCTGGATGGACTGAATCAGTTGGAATCGCTGAAGTGCATTGTCAGTCTATATCGAATTGGAGGTTGGTAGGTTAGTTTTGTTTGTCATTTGACGCAGCCTGACGCGAAACTTAACCTGCAAATCTCAAATTTGATATAGACTGACAATGCACTTCAGTACTGCCAACTGATTCAGGTTATTCAGGGTCTCCTGCAATTCAGTATTTAAAAAAATCACTCTATTTTAATATCACGTTCAGCAGTAACGTATGGGCCAACCAGTGATTTTGAAAGGTATAGATACAAATACAGCATTAACGTATTACATACGTGTATGTGCCAAGATGCATAACATACATTTTTCGTACTATCTTCTTCTGTAATGCAGCATATGAATATGCTCTATCCTTTTCGCAATTGCGTGCACAGCACCCTAGATAAATAACACGCCACGCTTCTTTTTGTTTTTCAAAAACGTATGTTTTTGATTACTACAATTTTTTATGAATGACTCGTAAACGTCAAACTAACCCATTTTTGTGGAATAAAAAACTGTACGCATTTTAAGTCTTTTACATGAAGTTGTTATATTGCAAGGAAGTACATTCGTCTAGTTTCTAGAAAAACCATTTAAATTGCTCAGAACTCTTGTAAATTATAGTCAAGGTGCTAAAGTGTATCGTAATTATAAACCTACGTTTCGCAATTTTTATTAATCTATGCTGGCGAGCCGTGTGACAAAGCAACCTTTAAATGAGAATTTCTATAAAAACCAACACAAAAAAACTTGAGAGACCCTATAGAAACTTTCTAGAATGCTAAGGATTACTTTGAATTTTTTTTTAAATATAAAATGCATTGATATCAGTATGGCATATAACGTCTTGGCAATGTAAATTTTGGCGCCTTAGCGTCAGGGTTGGTACCGCAATTGAAACAAAGATAAACACATATACATTATTTTGCTTGGGAAAAGGATGGCACCTTACAGTACGTCTTGGCTATGTTGGCACAATATGTTTGCATCAATTTTCTCCACAATCACTGGGGCCAACGCGCATTTAAAGAATCCGACAGAATTCAATCCAAATGAATCTGGTTGTAAAGAAGAAGATGGAAACTTGTCAGGCCATTTATATGTTTTACCGATAGGCCACCTGTTGGAGTAATTTCAGTACAAAGTTTACGATTTCTCCTGTATTACTGTATTAGGCTCCTTTTCAGTCATATTTTCCCGTATAGTAAATCAGCTAATTGTCTCGTATAGTAGTCCTTCAGCTAATTCCATCCAAAATTCTAAATATTTCTCACGCACGCAACTCCGCCCCGCTCGGGGCTGTAGCCGTTTGATCGGCAGCTGTAGTTTGTTTCGTCTCGGTTACAGCAATTTTCAAAATTATCCCGTGGGAGCGAGCGAGATAGGTCTCGAAAGTTGTGTTTCCAATGCCGTCGCCTTCTCTCTCACGGGACGCAAGCTGCGTTCTGATTGGCTACATCTGCATGTCGCAGACAGCGCGGCTAGGCGCGAATCTCGGCTTAGCGTTTGTTGACGATTAGTCAGTCTCGAGCAGGTATTTATAAGCGCGTCTCTGCGAGCGTTTTTGGCTCTTGGGGGCCGCCGTGCCTTCGGGCACGGTGTCCTGTGTTCGTGCTGTTACAGGTTTATTACGATTTCTGTGTTGAGACGGTTTCTCGGCGAGCAGTGCAAGTGGCAGGGTGTGTTTTGGTTGGTGTGATGTCTTGGTCGATGACATAAGCAGCTCGTAATCATTGTTGAAGGCCTGTCTGGCTAATTGTTCCATTTCCGGTTCGGGATATCATCTACGTGTGGGCTAATTAACGGCCTCGCAGGTTTTTGTGGCTGCCAAGGGGGCGCTGCACAATTCTTTTCGAGTAAATAGGGGAATAATTGGCGTCGCAGGTTTCCACCTACATCACGTTGAACGACAGCTATAGCGATTGGTGCTGTCCACCTACTGCAATCAACGCTTCGCACCAAGGCCTAGCAACCAAAATCAAAGATATAGTGCGCTCCTATATTTGTACAATAATCGTGCATGTTTTGCCGTCAGTCGGTTCGTTTAAATGTATTAAATTAAGCATATTTGCTATCCGCCGCCTAATCAAGGCGTTGTACACTCACTCATAAATTTGACCTTTGTGTTACAAGCTCGGCCCTATCTTTGAATCATGTTTTGCCGTCAGCCGGTTCGTTTAAATGTATTAAATGAAGCATATTTGCTATCGGCCGCCTAATCAAGGCGTTGCACACTCACTGCAAAATTTTAACCTTTGTGTTACGAACCCGGCAATATCTTGGAAATTGTCTGTTTATGTGTTTTCTGCCAGTCGGCGAAGCCGATTATACGTTGATTTACTGGTACAGGGTTGAGTAATATTTTTAGATAAGGCGTCTTCAGCTGGGTTTTATTTCTTTTAGGTTTAGGCCATTATATAATTCGAGTTTCTTGTATACGCTGAACACGTCGGCACCGTTGTAATTTTCGGCCATGAGTTTGGCCTAATAGATCTGTTTACTGTATTTGACTTATGATTATCCCTTGTATTTGTGCATGCTTGTTGACAGTGTGACGTAGTCAAGATTGATGTAAAGTGAAGCCTGAGTGTTTAAGCGTTGCAGGTAAGTCAGTTGCGCTCGTCGCAGCAGTGCTGAATTTCATGAGTCTGCTACTATATTTGACTCCCGTTAAGCTTCAGGTTTCGCCAAGGTGATAAGTTAGAAAGTAGGCTCATTTGATTTTACCGGTTTCACTCTGGGTATATCCTTGTATTTTGGTTTTTGTCAATGAAACCGGGTGGCGCCCCTTTGGCCGTTGCCCGTAGGTAATCTCGTAAAGGACCCTCCCTCGCTCCATTGATGTTTAGCCGGCATATCTTGCTGCGGATTGGGCAGCGGCCTAGGTGAGTCTTTGTCCCGATAATGTAAAATATCGTCTACGCCGGCCGTTTAGTTTTTGTATGAGCCGGCGCGGTGTCGTAAAGCCCGTTTGAGACCGTAACAAACTATACATTTAATTGCTTTGACGGTAAAGAACTGCCAAACATTGTCAATGACATGTTACTACAACCATATGAAGATCACTTTCAGTCGGGTAATGGTTAATTTTATTTTATTTAAAGCATCATTTACTTGTATAACATTTAGAACAATGTGATACACTTTCAGATATGAATATAGAAAATAATGGTGAGGACAACACTGATAGGTGTGAAAATTATGAGGGTGTCAACGACTATCATGACGAAGATAATGATGACGATAATCCATATAATACAGAAGGAGAATCTGAAAATCAAGATGAAGACGATGATTGCCAATAATTACAGAACCAAGTATAAATGTTTTATGAAATTATTTGGATATAAAAATTAACTTTTATCTAATGACTGTAAAAAATGGCCATCGAGAAAAAATGCACGATTAAATAACTAAACTTATATGTTCGAGGATTTTTTCCAGAGATCATAGACCTACGTTTACCAAATTTTATTCCTTATTTTATACTCGCACTACTGTATTATAGTACAGTTTCGGTATGGCAACATGTTTTTTTTTAACATAATGTTAACAATGGGTAGAAACTAGAATTATGGATTGAATTATAATTTATATCAAGAAATTTTAAATCATTGTACGAAGTCCTTGTAAAGGCTGATTTAGGTCATTTTTCGAGTATGGCAAGGCTTTATATACTTTTTATTGGTATGGCAACTATATTATTTCACTAAATTTGTTGTTAACTAATGGGTGCGGCAAAATATACCCAGCCAAGTTTTTTCTTAATTTAAAAAAATGCGCAAAAAAGATCATTATTTTTATGAAAATCGTACGACACTCATTAATGACCAATAGAACAATTAGTTCACGAGCCGTATCCAAGACAACAAAAAGAATTTCTTGGAAATTTTTTGTAGATAGATATTATTTCTTTTTAGGGTTTGTGTCGTTACGATTTTCTTACCGATTCTCCATTCGAGCATTAATTCATATCCCGAAATTATTTTTCGTGCATTCAACAACGTCCTAACTTGCCCTCGCGTCCCGCTCGGGCAAATTAATACGACGTTGTTGGAACGCACTCAAAAAAATTTCCGGAAAGAATTAATGCTCTTATGAGATTATATGTGAAAACAACATCTAGTAAATTGCCGCCACGACAAGCCACACAATGACCAACTTTACTTTCAGCTGGAATGTGCGAAATTTCTTCACGATTATTTGTTTTTAAGTCTTCTAACGTCTGTGGGCGATTAATATAGACTTTACTTTTCAAGTATCCCCACAAGAAAAAATCTGGTGCCGTCAAATCAGGGTAATGAGGTGACCACTCAGTATTTCCATTTTTACCCATGGCATCTTCAAAAATGAAGGGCCCAATGATTCGTTCGGAGCATATTGCGCACCAAACGACTTTTTGATCACACTGCACGTTCTCTTGAATAAGATGGGGGTTTTCTGTTTCCCAAAAATGATTATTTTGCTTGTTAATACGACCAGAAAGGCAAAAATTTGCTTCGTCGCCCATTATCAAATTTTGCCAAAAATTGAGTTCTGCTTCCACTAAGTTTGTAACGATTTGTGCGTATTGCAAACGTCTTTGCGCCGCACGTCTTCTTGTAACAGTTTTTGGTTCTGCCTGAACATCAGCCCGAACAAGCTCAATATTTTCGTTTGAACGACCAGAACGAGATCTTCCAGCATGCTTTACATCATTTACTGTGCCATTTTGTAAAAATGCGTTTGCTAAACGTTGAATTGTTTCTCCGTGAGGAGCTCTTCGAATAGGATATGCTCGCCTAAACACGCGATGAGTTGAAATTATGAAAAAGTTTTGGAAATACAATTTAACAATTTCTGCGCGTTCTTGAGGCGAATAACGCTCCATAACAAAATTTTGCATCTTTCTACTTTTATATAAAACTTTACTTACAATTGTCAAGGAAATAACAAAATTATAACAATATTCCATAGCTGGGTATATTTTGCCGCACCCATTATATAAAAAAGTCTATGCCATACTTGCTACTATCACAAATTTTGGCCACTAAATCATACATGTTTGTCCAGTATAGGTATCCACATAACCATCTGAGCGGTACGACAATTATATTTTTAGATAATTGGTGTTTCAATGAAGTAGTAAACAAAAATTGAAGCTTGCCGCTATTATTTTTTTGCAACGAAAAAATTACCAGTTTTTGACCTAGTATGGTAGCTCCCTATACCATTCTTATCAGTATGGTACATACTTTCCGTATGGGGTTTAGAAACCTTGTCTATCGATTACAACAAAAATTAGCCTTGCCACTTTAAAAAATATATTTATAGATATTAACGATAAAAGTTTGATTATGAGAATCTTAACGAAACGAGTTTGATTGTCAAAATGAGGCGGTGAGCCGAGTTTTGCGGCAATCAAACGAGTGTGTCATAAGCAAAACTGTATTGTGCAATATTTTATCTTATCTATAAACCGTTAAATAGTTATTTTCCCGATAGGAGGCGCTGTTAGGGCGATGAATTTACAGTGCCTTTATATAGACAGTGGCGACAATGGGGTGTCCTATTTTTGATTGGCTCCCTAGATCACGTGGTTTTAGCCGCCATGTTTATGCTAAATCACCTGTGATTCATGTTATACTTTTGGCAGTACTGAAGTGTATTGTCAGTCTATGTCAAATTCGAGGTTAGCAGGTTCGGTTTTGCGTCAGTTTTGACACAAACTGACGAACATCTTAACCTGCAAATCTCAAATGTTTTCAGTACTGCCAAACGTAAAACACGTATCACAGTCGACTCTGATCACGGATTTAAATAAACACCCGTTAGAAATTTGCATAAATATGGCGGCGGGGGTGTGGCTTAGTTGTATTGTCGCCACTGTCTATATAAAGGCACTGTAGATGAATTTAGAGATCCTGTATATAGTTTACTAAGAGTTGGGCAAACAGCGTACTTTGACACACAAGTTTGATCCAAATTAGACATTTGACATATGTCGAAGAAAGAGGTTATAAGAACCAATTTCCCTAGTTTTCTTTTGATGAAGGAGTTTTCAGAGCATTGACCATTCTTAGGATCTCTAAAACCGACTATTAGGAATATACGGCCAACCTAGTTAAAATTACGATTTGCATGTGTGAAACCATCGGTCGGATCATGTTACAAAATATGCGAAAACGGCACTTTTATCACACATGCCTTGTAAAAATTGATCCAAACCAATCAAAATGTATCACGTTGTTTGCCCAACTCTTAGTAACCTATATACAGGGACTCTAGATGAATTTAGTGTACCTGTATAATACTTTAGTAAGAGTAGAGCAAACAGCGAAAAATTTTGGATCATTTTTTCATGGCTACCAAGATTTAAAGATATATTGAAAAACAAGGTTGGTAAAACTGACACACGAGTAGTCAGTTTCATAAAATTCAAGGTTAGCAGGTTAGGTTTTTTGTCAGTCTGTGTCAAAACTGACGGAAAACCTAACCTGCTAACCACGAATTTGATGAAACTGACAACTCGTGTGTCAGTTTCACCAACCTTAATTTTTCAATATATCTTTAAATCTTGATAGCCATGAAAAAATGATCCAAAATTTTTCGCTGTTTGCCCTACTCTTACTAATAGTATATTAAAGTATGAGTGGATAACAAGGTCTTTAAAACACGCGCGAGTTTTCGAGCACGACGGCGTAGCCGGAGTGCTCGAAATAGAGCAAGTGTTTTAAAGACCAGTTATCCACAAATACTTTACGCTATTTTTTATTATACCTCCAATACTGGAAATAAATTATGCACTAAAAACTTGGAAATAATTTTTGTTGTGATAAATCGAGAGGGCATAATAATATTGCTACTATAGTTACGAGAATTATTTACGTTTTTGTCGCGTCCATGTCCGTTGTTGCATTCAATCGTTTCCTTGACTACCTTTAAAGCTCGGCGTTCTTTAATCGCCTGTATTCGCACGCTCAGGCGTGCTTTAAACGGCAATTCTGATGCAGGTATAATAAAAAGTATTATACAGGTACACTAGATGAATTTCACCTTGTAAATATGCTATTAGTCATTAACAAAAGTTAGGTTATGCCCATTTTATACAAAATGATAATTTTATGTTAATGTACAAAACGTGGTTGTCAGATTTGGTTTTGGATTTTGTGCCACTTTTATTATTGGTTAAAATAAATTTCATAAAAGACAAGTTGCTGATTCTGAGTATGCATAATGGTATAATGAAAGTCGTTTTTTATTGTAATTATAAATTTTATTCAAAAATATTTAAATATTACAATTTATGTATTTTTTCAGTATAAATAAATAAAGCTTTTACAAGCCATTTTAGGCCCATTGCATAACAATCTGTCTCCATTGTCCCTTATTCATGATTTTATTTCTCCAGTCTTCTATTCCTTTCCTTGCTATGTCTTCCATTACTGCCTCCTTCCACCTATTCCTTGGTCGCCCACTTCTTCTAGTTTCTTGCGCTCTGCCTTCCAATACTATCTTAGTAGCTCTTCCATCTGGAATTCTCCATATATGCCAAACCATCTTAACCTTTGAGCTTTAATAAAGTCTACTATACTTGGATCTCCATACTTCTTTTGTACCTCTTCGTTTGTAAGTCTTCTCCAACCATCCTCCGTCCTTGTCCCTCCAAATATTTTTCCCAGCATTTTTCTCTCACACCTACTTATCATGTCTTGATCTGCCACATTCATCGTCCATGTTTCACATGCATACGTATAGTCTGTTTTTTTGCTTTATGATTCAGAGCAGGCTTTGCTTTTGCATTTTTGTAACAGTGTAGGTAGTTGGTTACAAAGAAAAAACACTAATAATGTCAAAAACTTATTACAAGTGTCAATGAGTTATCTTATAATAGTATATTATACATCAAGGTAGCGAAGCGCAGTATTATAACCTGAGCGCATATTAGATACTAAGCGCGCAGCGCGAAGTATCTAAAGCGCGAAGGTTATAAGACGATTCGCTACCGTGGTGTATATACTATTTTTTGCACTACCAAACAGCTTAATACCTAAATTCCCAACAAATTTCGAAAATATTTTAACTGTCAACCTGACAATACAGCTCTTTAAAACGTCAAAATTAAAATAGTCATATTTGGTAACTTAGCAATTTATTAGTTACCACGGTGAAAATTGTTTATTTTACTTTCTCTCCCTTGGTGGAGAAAATCTACTTCACGACTAAAAATAGGCCAATAAGGATGCGTTCTGAGACTAGTAGTGCAAAATAGTATATTATACATCAAGGTAGCGAAGCGCAGTATTATAACCTGAGCGCATATTAGATACTGAGCGCGCAGCGCGAAGTATCTAAAGCGCGAAGGTTATAAGAGGATTCGCTACCGTGGTGTATATACTATTTTTTGCACTACCAAACGGCTTAATACCTAAATTCCCAGCAAATTTCGAAAATATTTTAACTGTCAACCTGACAATACAGCTCTTTAAAACGTCAAAATTAAAATAGTCATATTTGGTAACTTAGCAATTTATTAGTTACCACGGTGAAAATTGTTTATTTTACTTTCTCTCCCTTGGTGGAGAAAATCAACTTCACGACCTAAAAATAGACCAATAACGGTGCGTTCTGAGACTAGTAGTGCAAAAACACTGTTATACATAATGAAAGCTAAAATCACTGAACCATTGACATTAAATAAGGTATTGCTTTATTTTAAGAACGTTTATTTAAACATGGTTGTTATATAACTGTACAGAAACGTCATAGAATTTCTAGACATCTATTTATCTTACATGTTCTAATGTAAAAATATATTATTTAACAACTTGCTGGTGATGTTTAGTTGCAGATCTGTCTTGTAGAAGTTATTATTTATGCTAAAGATATAACAGGGATTAACTGTTTTTCAACATTGCTTAAAAATGTCACCGTTCATACACTTATTATAGTCCCTGTCATTATTGTCCAATTCCAACATTAAAGGCTTTGGCACACAGGACGCGGTCTTTGGCGGCGGGCAGCGATCGCGCGATCTTCTCGGCGGTCGGCGATATGGCTACGTCACATACGGAGCGATATCTGTGTTGTGATAGTCTTCTGCAGAGCAGGTTCGCAGTAGTATTTCGCTAATTATTTTGCCAGTAGGACATAATTTCAATAGATATTATTTATAATACTTTTTTGAGGTAGCTAATAATAAATAATAGGTAACTACCTAATAAAATAATTTTGTGAAATAATTAAATTGTTAAACCAGAAATAATATTGTGAAATAAAAACATATTAGTAACTTACTAGTAATATTCAGCTCTTCTGCAATCACGATTCATGTTTCTGCCTTTTTCACCACATTTTTGTAGAACTGGTGTGAAGTGTCGTACAAATACCCGTACTTTCTCACTTTTTCTATCAACATTTCCGTTTCTTCTCCCATCTTGAAAAAACATCTCAACAAACTGATGTGGATCGCCTGGATCACTCGATATTTTTGTGATTTTGTACAAACGTATCGCCTGCCGCCGCGGTCAAGAATGTTTCGCTGCGACAGATCGCCTCGTGTGTGACAGGGATAATGCAATGTTGCTTCATACAAACATATCGCCGCGTTCTGTGTGCCAAAGCCTTAAGTCACACCCTGGTAACAATCCTGATGTGCATCCTGCGTGCAAAATAGTATCTCTTTCCCTCTACCTTAACTTTAGATGGATTACTTTTCAAGTTTGTGTCGTGGGTCCACCTAAAACACTGGTTCCATTGCGAAATATCCAGTTTCATACAAAAACCGGAACATACATTTTTCACTAGAATTTCGAAATTGTAAATATTTCCTTAAAAAAGCAATCTTCGACGAAATTACATGTTTCTTCTCACAAACCAATTTTCTTCCATTCACAATTTTGTATTTATATCCCATATATTTTAATGTTTAGTGTAATTCCTGATATATATACATATATATGTAAAAGTACCTTTTTTCAGCTGATGTGGTTACATTGTAGGAGAAATTTTGACTGGGATAGGGGCGAAAAGCTCCAATCTCAGTACTTGGCAGAATTCAGCTTGACTGGTTACGTAAGAAGACCACTTGTAATTATAAAGTCGACGTTTCGATTTTATTTAAATCATTATCAAGACCTGTTGGGTAATTACACCGATAAGAAGCTACATTCATTTATTACATTAGAAAGATCTTACCTAAATTACTATATGGTTCCGACACATGAATAATGAAAAAACATGTGTAGATTGAATGTCTTTACAAAACATGGGGAAAAGCCGCAGATCCAACAGAAATGATGCATGGGTTAGGCCCGAATTTCCTGCTTCCAGGTCACACATTAAAAAACTTACTACACATTTAAAACTGTTAAAATTAATTGATTTTTAAATTTACGCCAACATGGCCGTCGATATGATAACAATTAATAATCTAAATAGTTGAAATTTGCGTTTACGCGCATTAGCAATTGTCAGAAGGTTGGTGTCTGCGCGAACTGCATTAAGTTATCTTACATACAAGGGGCGCTCCGAAATTTGGGCCGCCAGTCCAAGTAAAATTGAAATAAAACGTTTTATTAATTATTTAAGCGAACTGTCAGTCCAAATCTCAGTCACAATAACAGAAACTGCCTTGTATTTATAAGAATTTTGACATTAAAAATTGTTGTTTATACTTGTTGTTGGTAGTAACGATCGAAAATATTTATTTGTAGCTTTTATAAGTTGCTGTTTACCGTTTGGAAATGAAACTGTTCGATGTTGTGGCGAAATCTCCAAGGTGGACTGGTTCACTTCTTTGATGTAATTTTAGGAAAATTATTGGTTCTTTGCGGCTGTAAGTTTTCCACTTGTATTTCCCCCGGCTTCTTGGTGAAAATCGGCTCGATTCCCGTAATCCTTGTGGGTGTTCTCGTATAATTGCATTTTTTCATAATGTAAAAGTACCTTTTTTCAGCTGATGTGGTTACATTGTAGGAGAAATTTTGACTGGGATAGGGGCGAAAAGCTCCAATCTCAGTACTTGGCAGAATTCAGCTTGACTGGTTACGTAAGAAGACCACTTGTAATTATAAAGTCGACGTTTCGATTTTATTTAAATCATTATCAAGACCTGTTGGGTAATTACACCGATAAGAAGCTACATTCATTTATTACATTAGAAAGATCTTACCTAAATTACTATATGGTTCCGACACATGAATAATTAATAAAACGTTTTATTTCAATTTTACTTGGACTGGCGGCCCAAATTTCGGAGCGCCCCTTGTATGTAAGATAACTTAATGCAGTTCGCGCAGACACCAACCTTCTGACAATTGCTAATGCGCGTAAACGCAAATTTCAACTATTTAGATTATTAATTGTTATCATATCGACGGCCATGTTGGCGTAAATTTAAAAATCAATTAATTTTAACAGTTTTAAATGTGTAGTAAGTTTTTTAATGTGTGACCTGGAAGCAGGAAATTCGGGCCTAACCCATGCATCATTTCTGTTGGATCTGCGGCTTTTCCCCATGTTTTGTAAAGACATTCAATCTACACATGTTTTTTCATTATTCATGTGTCGGAACCATATAGTAATTTAGGTAAGATCTTTCTAATGTAATAAATGAATGTAGCTTCTTATCGGTGTAATTACCCAACAGGTCTTGATAATGATTTAAATAAAATCGAAACGTCGACTTTATAATTACAAGTGGTCTTCTTACGTAACCAGTCAAGCTGAATTCTGCCAAGTACTGAGATTGGAGCTTTTCGCCCCTATCCCAGTCAAAATTTCTCCTACAATGTAACCACATCAGCTGAAAAAAGGTACTTTTACATTATGAAAAAATGCAATTATACGAGAACACCCACAAGGATTACGGGAATCGAGCCGATTTTCACCAAGAAGCCGGGGGAAATACAAGTGGAAAACTTACAGCCGCAAAGAACCAATAATTTTCCTAAAATTACATCAAAGAAGTGAACCAGTCCACCTTGGAGATTTCGCCACAACATCGAACAGTTTCATTTCCAAACGGTAAACAGCAACTTATAAAAGCTACAAATAAATATTTTCGATCGTTACTACCAACAACAAGTATAAACAACAATTTTTAATGTCAAAATTCTTATAAATACAAGGCAGTTTCTGTTATTGTGACTGAGATTTGGACTGACAGTTCGCTTAAATAATTAATAAAACGTTTTATTTCAATTTTACTTGGACTGGCGGCCCAAATTTCGGAGCGCCCCTTGTATGTAAGATAACTTAATGCAGTTCGCGCAGACACCAACCTTCTGACAATTGCTAATGCGCGTAAACGCAAATTTCAACTATTTAGATTATTAATTGTTATCATATCGACGGCCATGTTGGCGTAAATTTAAAAATCAATTAATTTTAACAGTTTTAAATGTGTAGTAAGTTTTTTAATGTGTGACCTGGAAGCAGGAAATTCGGGCCTAACCCATGCATCATTTCTGTTGGATCTGCGGCTTTTCCCCATGTTTTGTAAAGACATTCAATCTACACATGTTTTTTCATTATTCATGTGTCGGAACCATATAGTAATTTAGGTAAGATCTTTCTAATGTAATAAATGAATGTAGCTTCTTATCGGTGTAATTACCCAACAGGTCTTGATAATGATTTAAATAAAATCGAAACGTCGACTTTATAATTACAAGTGGTCTTCTTACGTAACCAGTCAAGCTGAATTCTGCCAAGTACTGAGATTGGAGCTTTTCGCCCCTATCCCAGTCAAAATTTCTCCTACTATACATATATATATATATATATATATATATATATATAAGTCCTGATATAATTTAGTTCCTCTCTTGCACATCGCAATAAATTATCCAAAGTAAAAAAATCCCACAATTTTCTTCTTAATATTCTCCCTGAAACTATATTCCTCCCAAGTTAGAAATTCCTTTTTCCGACGACCACTATGCAATGTGAAGAAATTCGCACAGTTTATTGTTACTGAAAATTGCAAATTTCACATAGCAACGAAACTGTGATGAAATGAGCGTGTGAAAAACATTTCACCCGCTCACGGCCTTCTGAGAGCCGGCAGGCACGCTGATCTAGAACACCGTGCACACGCTAGACTGTACAAAATAGTTAGCCACTTTGAACATCGTCATTTGTTTTATTAAAAATAAATATTGAAACGTCAAATTGTAGCAAGTGCAGTAACTACTAGCCGAATTAAGATTTATATTTGTTAAGAAATTGGGAAATTGTAATAAATAAAAGAGGTAAATACATTTCATTCAGATAATTATAGATTTTATTTAGTTTTGCTGTAGATATGGACAGTGATGAAGAAATTAGTTCGACGCCACCCGACGTAAAGCAGGCAGCATTAATTACTACTGCAAATTTGCTACCGTCAATATCAAAAGAAAGATACGACACCCCTTATAAAAACTTCATTAATTGGAAAAATGAAAATAATGCCGAGTCTTTCTCCGAAAATGTTTTGTTAGCATACTTTGGAAAACTTTAGAAAAATTACAAATTTAGCACTTTATGGTCAATATATTCCATGCTGAAAACATCAATTATAGCAAAACATGATATTAACATTGCTAATTATTTAAAATTGAAGGCTATTTTAAAACGGCAATCAGATGGATATTTGCCAAAAAAATCCAACACGCTAAATCCCCAAGAAATTAAGCAGTTCATTGACACGGCCCCTGATGAATTTTATTTGTTAACAAAGGTAGTTAATTTATCGTTTTTGTTGTGTTTTATTGTAGCCGACTAATAAAGTTAGTAATTTTAAATAAATAGGTGGCCCTCATTTTTGGAATCAGCGGAGCCTTAAGAAAAATTGAATTGTGTAACATCAAACTTTGTGATCTGAAGGATTTAAATTCTACGTTATTGGTTATGATTCCTGTGACTAAAACTAAAAATCCCAGAAGTTTTACTATAACAGGAACATTTTATGCAATTTATAAAAAGTATGCAAGCCTGCGACCAAAACATTTGACCAATCCAAATGAACATTTCTTTATAAACTACCAGAAAGGGAAATGTACGTCCCAATTTGTAGGGATTAATAAGTTTGGAAATATGGTAAAGCAAATTGCAAAATTTTTAAACCTGCCCAACCCGGAAACCTATACAGGCCATTCGTTCCGGAGATCGTCAGCCACCATTCTTGTCGATTCAGGCGGAGATCTTCTCACACTAAAACGCCACGGTGGCTGGCAATCCAGTGCAGTTGCCGAAGGATATGTAAACGACTCGTTCAACAAAAAAATGGAAATTTCCAATAGAATTGTGCAATCAGTAGAACTGGCACCAGCATTATTATCAAGCTCATCCAGTATTAACCCTGAAGAAGAAAGTTTTCAAGCGCAAAAAAATCAAAATGTGGCCACGCAAGAAGCCCCAAACCTAGCATTCACATCATCAAAAAACACTGTTCAAGCAGAACAAAACCAGCTCGAATCCGAAATTTCAAATGTCCCTATAAGTCTGTATAACTGTTCTCATATTACGATTAATTATAATTTCAACAAGTAAATTTGTAACTATTCTAAATACGTTTTGTTAAAGTTAATAAACAAAAATGTAATAATTCATACATTTTCTTATTTTGCTATTTCAAACAGAATTAGGTGGTCGTCGGAAAAGTAGTGGTCGTCGGAAAAGTACAGTGTAAAACTCGTGCTGAATGGATATTTCACACTCGTATGTTTAAGCCACTCGCCTACAGCTCGTGGCTCAAATTTTCATACTCGTGTGAAATAACCATTTTTCAGCACTCGTTATACAATATACTATTATTTATGACTGAAAGTGAGGTTATGATGTACTTGTACACATCGACATATAGAAATGGACCGCTAGTCAGAGCTGCGCGAGCCAAACGGGATAGAAAGAGAACGCATATGACTTGAGAACGCTCTGTCCTTGTTGGCGCTCAGTAGCGTACGGCGCGACCGCCCTGTCGCTGTGACGTCATTTTCTGTCGGCCAATAGAAGACCGGCAGGAAAAGGAACATTTTCTGTCGGCCAATAGGAGGCCGGCAGGAAAAGAAAAGAGTTCTTAAAGTGTTCTCTTTCTCTTTCTAACGCAAAGACTTGCGCAGTCGTCCATTAGCGGTCCATTTCTATATGTCGATGCTTGTACATGCCAACCTAACTAGTAACATTCAATAGTAACTAGTAATTTAGAGTTATTCTTGCCATTATATTGGTGTCACTGGTAGCAAAAGACAACACTAGGGTAGAACTTTTCTCTCACTTGTTTCAAGGTCGTATTTCAGTAGAAGTCCCCTATTCGCTTCTAAAGGCGGAGTTCGAATTCTCAGGCATGCGCACGAAACGTGTAGTGTTCAGAGTGGGACTATGTCGGCGCCGTAATGTTTTCGCGCGTTCCCACACCCTACTAGCAATATAGAAGTAAAAATATATGGTTTAAACGAGTTTTGCATTTGAGGTTATGGTTTACAAATTTAGTTAGGTTAGAAAACATGACAGAACACCTTCAAATGTAAAGGTGACATATTTAAGCAGAACAGAAAATAGAACTTTATTATTTTTTTTGTATATATCCAGTTTTAGTAATTGAAGACATTTTTAGATAAGTAGGTACAGTCGTGTGCAAATAAATCTGGGACAATGGTTTTTTCATATGCAGGTTGAGTTGAGAATTGCAGAATATCTCCATGGATTTTCTGCTACCAGAAAGAGCTACATTTTCATTTACTTGTCAAAGTTTAATGTAACTCTTTCTGATAGCAGGAAATCCATGGAAATATATGCTTCAAATCTTAACTCAATTTACATATGAGAAAACCATTGTCCCAGATTTATTTGCACACGACTGTACATGGAAGGTCTTACAATACTTTACATTTTAAATACTTCTCCACATGTGTTATCAAACTCAGCGCAGTCTATCTGGCAACAATATTCTATTCTGTCACATGCATCCGTCCCGTATTTCAAGGAACAGTCCCATATTTAAGCAAAATGTCCCGAAGAAAGGCCGTATTCGTATTTAAACTATTGAGGCGCGCTTACTGTTGATGTACTGGCAGAGCAGGACCACATATATAATTGAATTTTAATATGAGCCGCTCAGAATGTCTTGGCCATGTTAACAATTACACTGAGCTCATAAAGGCGGCAAAATACAGGGTGGGGGCCAAATTAAAGGTTACGACTCTGTAAAATTTAAATTAAAAAAAAATTTTTAACGTGTTTTTAAACACCCTGTGTCGTATTATGAAAGCAAAATTAGGCTTGAATCTAGTTTAGCGACCAACTCCGATCGACATGTGTTATACACCATTCGACGCGTCTCGTCGAGCTGAACAATATTTCTGCTGGGGACATTCGAGGCAGACCAACAGTCACTGAGATACATCACAATAAAGTTTAAAATGTGCCATACTAAGTCTATGGCGTCTTCGCTTTAAAATGTCTCTATGTTAAATCATGTAGCGGTAGATGGCGCTAGCATCGCGGGCAGTCTCTGCAAAAAGTTTGTTTACAATTTAGTGCAACGTTAGGTTAGGTTGGGTTGGGTTGGGTTAGGTTAAGTTCGGTTAGGTTAGTGTAGGATAGGTTAGGTTAGGTTACGTTAGGTTAGGTGGCGCGCAGTATGACTTGTTATTAGCCTACAGTGAGGTACGCTGCGCGGCGCCCCGCCAAAGGCCCCAATGTGTTTTCTACGAAGAAAAATTTTATTAAAGAAAA